>PVJN01024753.1:0-30785 GCA_004026805.1 Lasiurus borealis
GGGAATAGTTCTTATTTGAGTGAGTCAAAATCAATAGTTTTCTATTAACTTCAAGATAAAGCTCAGGAGTCTTGTGTTTTATAGGTTTTAAGATTATGTATGTTGAAAGAAAACTTAGCCCAGACTGTTTTGTTGCTACTTTCATTGGTTTTTAAGAAAGGTCTGCCATCCAATTAATTGTATCTCCTTAGCAATAAACCAGCATTCTGGAACTCTCAAAATCTATCAAATAAAAGTGAACAGCTCAGTAATTATCCCAAGTAATGAATCAGTGTCAACAAGCAGGACACAGACTGGAATATTCAGCTGAACAATCCTATTTTCATCAACATTAGAGATTTAATTTCTCCATCCCTCCAAACTTCCCTTCACAAACATACTCACACACATTCAATAAATCACTTATTCCTGTTAATTATTTTTGTTACCACCCTCTACACACACCTGGTAGTATAAACCCCTAATTTCTGCTACCCTGTGCCATTGCCAAGGGTTTCAAATTGTATCCCTAAATTGAGTTTCAATGTCCAAATACATACTTTCTATGCTGCTGGAGTAGAGCATGATTTTCTATCATTCATGCTTAAAACTCTTGATGGTTTCCATTATTTAAATAATAAATTCCATTATCCTTATTTCAATACACAGTGAAGTCCATTAATATTGTAAAGCTTGGAGTTTTTCAAGCACATCACATGATTTTGTGTCTGTGTCTTTGCACATGTCATTTCAACTGGTTACAATGCCTCTTTCAAGTTGCCCCCCTGGAAAAATTCTGTTGATTCCTCCATCAGGAAGTCTTTCCAAATGCTTTTAAACAACATCAAAGAGTTAATCACATCCCCTTTGTTATCTTTATTTCTTGTATATAGTCTACTAGGACAGTGGTCATCAAACTCATTAGTCAACAGAGCCAAATATCAACAGAACAACAATTGAATTTTTTTTTAGAGCCAATTTTTTTAAACTTAAACTTCTTCTAACACCACTTCTTCAAAATAGACTCGCCCAGGCCATGGTATTTTGTGGAAGAGCCACACTCAAGGGGCCAAAGAACCGCATGTGGCTCACGAGCCACAGTTTGCAGAACACTGTACTAGGAGCCTAGTGCACAAATTCATGCACCTTGAAAGGAACTATGGACCATGAGGCTGTGGTGGGCACAAGGGTCTTGGCTCATCCTCTGTGTCTCTGGCCTGCCCCTTCTCCCATGGCCCCTGGTCCCCTCTCTGTCAGTAGCCTTGCTCCCACCATTACTGCACCCACACGCTGATGGCTCTAGTCCTGTTCACACCAGCTGACAGCATAGAGTGATTGGGGCTGGTGCCATCAGTGGGTGCAAGAGGCAGCTGCTGCCCAGATCACCCCTCAGAAGCATGGGGAGGTGGAGAAGCCCTCACGGGTGATAAGGACCAGTAGCTGCAGTTTGCACCCACTGACGGCACTGAGCAATCAATGCCAGCACCGGGCGCCAGCAGCAGGTGTGAGCAGTGGCTCTGGCTCTGGCGCCAATAGCAGGTGAGAGCACTAAGCGGGACCTCAGTACACAGGAGCAAAGAATTTTCAGTAACCAGTAGAGGCTCATCCCGATGAGAGCAACCAACACCCTGCTTTGGTCTGGTGCCCCAGCTCACCTATTCCACCATCCCACCGCAGCCAACACCTGCTATGTTCCACACTTTTATCTCCTGCTGCCCTCACCCGCCATGTCCCATTGTGTGCCCCCTGCTGGTGAGCATACATTACAGTGACCAGTTGTTCAGTTGTTTTACCATTCAGTCTATTTGCATATTAAGATTTTATAGAGAGAGATTGCTTATTCATTTATTTAACAAATATTTTACCAAGGTACTTTTCTAGGTTCAAGGGATTTACTAGTGAATAAAACAGACAGAAATAGCTACCTTACAAGGCAAAAATAATAAGAAAAGTAAGTAAAACATATCAAAGTATGATACATATAATTTCTTAGAAGAAGGGAAGGAAGTATTAGGAACTGAGTGATAATTCTGAAGGTAGTCAGAGAAAGCTTCCCTGAGATGCATTTGAGGAAGGGGATAAAGGTGTGTCCTTTGGAAATGTCTGAGGCAGATTTTCAGGCAGTGAGAACTACAAATGCAAAAGTGCCCAGGTAGAAATGTGCAGGGCCAAATCAAGGAAAACAACTGTCATCTGGGTTAAAGATGCAATGAAAGGGGACCAGATCATGGAGGATTTGTGGGGGAGCTTTGAATGAGATGCGCAGCCACTGGAGAGATCAAGGTGGATATGATGTATGATCTGAGTTTATTTATAAGGATCACTGTGCACAAACTCTGCCCAAATCAAGCACTGAGACCAGATTAGACAGACAAGGTGTCTTAACTTGCCAGCAACACTTCTAAACAACTCTGAAAATAGAGCATTGGCTGCTTTTGACCTAAGATAGTTTTCAGCTAAGACCTGCCATACATACACAGCAAGTCTGTACCTCACTTCTATATTTGAATTTTAGGTCACAAATAATTCAAAGGAGAATAATGTATGATCTACTTTTTCCAGGGCTGGCCATTTGTGAGTATGACACTCACGTCTGAAAGTGAAATGAATACAAGGACAAACATCAAAGAATCTTGGGGTTTGAAAAGCACTATGCGAAGAGGATTGGGAAACTAATTTGGAAGTTATTTGACTAATGGAGCATTAGGGAACTAAGCCAATTAAAATGAGAGTGGGAGACCAAAAGATGGCATGGAGTGGATAGTTAAGATGCCTGATTGTGGGAGGATTAAAGGGCAGTTCTACATGTTTTTTTATAGCTTTAATGTAGAAAATACTTTGCTTCTGATCATTTAAATGATCCTATTTTAAAGGATATGGATGGCTGTTGAAGTTTCCACTTTGACATAGTATATTCTTCCAAAGATCTTGTTTTTAAGCCTGAAAATTAGGGAAACTTCATGAGTCAAATGATTGCATCTTGACTGAAAAGTATTATGTTAGAAACTTGGAAGTTTTTTAAAACATTTTTCTTGCTACAATATTCCCATCTGTTACCTTTGAGCTAAGAGAAGCACAGGAAATTATGTTATACTTTTCTTCACCTTTACATAATTCTTAGTTCTCATTTATTAAGATATTTCCAGGAATATGTTTCTTAACTTTATCAGCTATGTAACTTATTTCCAGTGTACCTGCAGAGAAAGGGTAGGCAAGGCCTATACAGTGAGCTCTGGAACAAGGTGATCCAGTTCTGCTTCCCTCATGCGCCATGTAATTAATGTTGGTCAAGTTATTTAACCTCTCTACTACTCAGTTCCCTCCTCTGTAAAAAGAGGATAACAACCTACTGTCTAAGTTATAATGTCAATTAAATGGGATAATAAGTAAAATGCCAAGAGCAGTGCTTACAGCATTATAAAAGCTCAATCATAATGTTGACTATGTAGAACATATATAGAAAACTCTAACAACAAAATAACTGTGTAATATAGTAAATGTGCATATAAAAGTCTTCAATGTCTAAATCCAATTTAAATAAATACATTAAGGCCTTTGTACATCTGCCTGCTTCTTTTATAATTAGTGCCAATGCAATTTCCCTATCCCGGCAGTAATTTATATAGCTTTTTCTCATATCTTTACAAATCTTACTGTTCATGAGGCCTCAGTTTTTATCACCACCAGGGAATTTTAGAATGGAAGATGCTACCCTGCTGCGGGTTATCTTATAGGAAGGAAATGGGGAAAGTGAAGGTAGAAATGGAGCAGGGAAGAGAGGAAGCAAAGAAGGGAACCTTTATTAAGCTCCCATTCTTGGAAGACCCAGTGCTTCACCAGAACACAAGATCTTCACCAGAACACCAGCATCCAACAAAAGAGTCTTAGGGAAAAAGACCTAAATATAAGATATGAAACAATACATTGCATTGAAGAAAACATAGATACTAAACTTATGGATCTTGATCTTAGAGAAGAGTTTATGAATTTGATTCTAAAGGCAAGAAAAGTAAAGGCAAAAATAGATAAATGGGACTATATAAAATTAAAAGGCTTTATTCACAGCAAAATAAACTGCCACAAAAGCACCAACCAAATGAGAGAAGATAGTTCCAAATGATAGCTCCAAAAAGGGATTAATATCTAAAATATATAAAGAACTCATACAACACCAAACAAACAATCCAATTAAAAAATGAACAGAGAATCTGAACAGCCGTTTCTCCGAAGAAGATATACAAATGGTCAACAGATATATGAAAAGATGTTCAAATTCACTATTAGGGAAATGCAAATCAAAATTACAATGATATTTCACCTCACACTTGTTAGAATTGGTTTTATCAACAGACAAGTAATAACAAATGTTGGAGAGGCTGTGGAGAAAAAGGAACCTTCATTCAGTGCTGGTGAGAATGTAAACTTGTACAACTGCTATGGAAAACAATATGGATCTTCCACAAAAGAATAATAGAGTTGCCATATGACCCATCAACCTTTCTTTTAGGTATTCACCAAAAAATTTGAAAACATTTATTTGCAAAACTATATTCATGTCTACGTTCATTGCAATATTATTCACAATAGCCAAGACATAGAACCAACCGAAGTGTCCTTTGATAGATGATCTAGTAAAGAAGATGTGGTACATATTTATAATGGAATACTACTCAGCCATAGGAACAGATGAAATATTGCCATTTGTGACAACATGGCTGGACCTTGAGAATGTCACATTAAATAAATAAGTCAGATAGAAAAATTCAAGAACCATATGACTTCACTCTTACGTGGGGTATAAGAAAGCAATAAACAACCAAGAAAAACAAACAAAAACTCACAGACACAGATAGCAGTATCATGGTTACCAGAGGGAAACAGGCTAGGGGTGATGTAGTAAAGGGTAAAGGGGGGCAAATATATGATGACAAAATGATTTTCAATATGCAGATTATGTGTCATAGACATGCACATGAAAACCTACATAGTCTTATTAACAAATGTCACCCAATAAATTTAATAAAAAAATAAAATACACTATAATAAACCTAGATTATAATCTTTTTCATAAGCTTAAGATTTTCTTAGCTCTTGGTCCCAATATCCAGGTTACTGAACAAGCCAGACTCTTCAGCATCATACAAAAGAAAAGAATAATAAAGCATTTACTGTCTGTAGGTCCTCAGTAAGTATTTTATGAAATTACTGAAAAAAAATATCTCTCCTGGAAAGTGAAAATGGGTATCAGGAGGCAGCATAGGGGTAGTAGAGATAAATTTATCATTAAATAATAAAAAACTGAGTTAGGATGAATTATTCAAAACAAGGCTGCAAGCCAATGGGAAATCAGCTGGTACTGAGGGAAGAACCAAGGTATGGCTGTAAATGGTGGAAGAACCCTGGGAATCTAAGGGAAAGCTTTATCAGGTAGGAAGAGCTGAAAGGATGTATATACAGCTTGTAAACAAAATTTTAATAAATAGGAAGTAAATGATGATAGATAGATAGATAGATAGATAGATAGATAGATAGATAGATAGATAGATAGCTATTACTAGATTAATACATACATACAAGATTGTAAAGTGGTACCAAAACCTTTATCTAATCTATTATTATTCCCCTTTAAGAAATGATTTGTTTCTGATTCCTCCCACAAGACAATGAAATCATCAAAGGCAGATAATGCCTTATTTTTCTCTGGTTCTCCAGGTAGTTCTCAAACAAAGGTTTATTAAAAGAAAATGTCAGGTGTCTTCATGTGTCCTGTTTGTTGAAGCAAATTATACTGAGAGAACATCTCCCACCTTCAACTTTACATTTAAGTAGAGCACATCTTTCAGAAGAATGATTCTCATTTCCTTCGAACATCTCAATCTTATGATGAGAAGAAGGTGCTCTTATCATTTCTTAGATGGATAAATTACAAAACAAAGAGGTGAACAAAGGGTTCAAAAGAAACAGGCAGCTGCTGACGGCGGGCGTGGATTTTGGTTATTCTGTGTCTCTAGCTAGCAGGCCTTACATGCTGGTTTTCCTGATGAATGGACCCTAGCAAAACAGCCATTTGCCAGAGTGGGAGCTATGTCTCCTGTGCAGTGAACCCACATTTGGCAGTCAAGTTCAGGTTTCACTGCCTGCGGTGTTTGTTTCAGAACAAAATGAGAAAGTATATATATATATATGGATTCTTGCCCATGAATGCTGTGCCACAGACAATGTCAGTAATTTAGGGCAATTTATGTTCATTTGGAGTAGCCCCAAAGCATCACAAGCTATAAAGACACCGTGCACACCAAGTACCCAGCGCAGGGTGGAAGCCCAGTAATTGCCTGGATGTGTTCTGATTTCTCTTCCAGAGCCTTTCACTCTTCTTTGCCTGCTCTGAGCCCCCCAAGACCAACTTTTATGAATTGATTCAATTGGGCTTTCTTGTCCTCTGTCCTAGCCAATCTGATCCCCAGCAGGAAACTAAAGTAGGGGGGCAGAGACATTCATTCCAGGGTCCTTCCTGGCAGACTGCAGTTTGGCCACTAGCTCTGTTCCTTTCACTGGGATGCAACCTCTGTCAGGTGGCCTACTTTCCGCAGCCACAGGTGGTTCCTTGTTTCAATAGCCACTCCAATAGCTTGATCTAGGAGGCCTGGCCTTGCTTCACGGTTCCTTGGTGGTTCCTTTAACTTTCATTAAATTGTCTTCATTTAACTTTTTTTTTTTTGGTGCCTCTTGTGTTTCTTGTAAAGATCCTGGCAGATATGATTATGCTTACTCCTTTCCAGGATAAACAGCAGAGCTGGATGATACTGAAAAGTCTAGAGCAGATCAAGCTTCTATTGACACCATGGTTGGGACTCAGATAAAACTGTTAAAGAGAAAGGTCTGTCCTTGCCTGGCTTTCACCAAATATGGTTTTAACTTCACTATCCCTCAGTCCATTCAATCTCCCCCAAAAGTCCTACAAGTAGAGATGATTATCTGTACTTTACAATGAGGAACTAAACCAGATGTTGGCAGGTCATTGACAGGTGACTTGAGAGGCTGTGTTCTTTTCACAACATCACATGGTTCACTCCTCTGGGACTTATTACTCCACCATAAAATGAGACTGTTGGGCTATATTAGTGGTTCTCAATCTTATAGTTGAATCATCTCAGAAACTTAAAATATATACATATATATATCTCAATTTAAGAAATCATTCTAGACCAGTTAAATTTATAAGCTTCTTGTGTAATTCAAACAAGAACTAAGGTTGAGATCACTGGAATAAATGCTCCATAAAATTTCTTATAAATCTAAAATGTCATAATTCTAATAATTTAACTTATTACTTTAGGTTTGGCTAATCACAAATTAATAGTGCTCTTTTTTTAATCTAATAGTTTATTTTTCCCTTCTAGTGTCTTGTAAAAAATATTATTACAGAAAGCAAACACTTGTATGAAATGATTTAATAGAATCTATCACAAAGTTACAGAATGCTAGCTAGCATCCTTTCCTGTGTGATGAGTGGAACAAAATCCTTGTCCTCAAGGAACTCACAGTCTAACAGGGAAACAGACCCCAAACCATCTACTTATACTGTAATGTGGCAAGAGGAGTGAAAGAGATTATATGTCAGTTTTGGAACTTTCTACATAACAATAGTGCTATGACTTACACCTTAAAATTTTAGTAGAAAAATCTCAAAGATTTCTTTTTTCAGAGGAGTGGGTCAATTTTATCCACATATGAATATAAACAATTCAGCCCATCTGAGCTGTGAATGCAGGTTGCTTGGCAACAGCTTTTACAGTTGTGTTATTTGCACTGAAATGAGAGGATCCAGTACTTTCCTCTTTAAAACAAAAGAATATTAATAACAGCAATGATGCTGGATATTTATGTTTTTTCTTTGTGTGTAACATATTAAGAACTGCATAATATTTTAGTTCCTGCATGCTTTGGAATCAAAGTTTGGTAGTTTTTTGAAAAGTAAGAAGGTTGAGGGAGTGTTAGCACAGGTAGCTAATTACTAAAGGGAGGAAATGAGATCAGACATTAAGCTTAATCAATTAAGGAGCTTAATTGAACATTAAGCTTCATTCACTAGGAAGCCATAGCATTCGCAGACTCTCCAGGGGACTGTCACATCCTGTGCCAAGAGGACTTCATCCCTGCAGTGGGCATAAAGAATCGGTTACTGGTCATTAGCCAACATTTTTGGGGAGGGGGGGAGAAATTCCTTTGCTAGGTACATGCACGGTAGAAACGAGATGACACAGCAACACTTTGGGGCATGTGCAGTAAGAATCAAAATGGCAACATAAAGGGGCAGAGGCTAGCCTGAGAAAATCCGGAAGAAGAATCAGGTAGGATAAGGTTGCAGAACATCGAAAGGTCTAGGAAGAGATTGTATAGAGGGAAGACCCAGCACAAATCCACAAAGGATTAGGAAAGATATTGGTTAGTTTAAAAGAGAGCTAGATATTTTCCAAGCCTGAGGTAATATAATCAAAGCTTAACAAAGGTCCCCCTGGGTAGCATGTGTTCAATTATGTACTCACCCATTTGTTCACATGTTTTCTCTCTGTAGCAGCCATAGGAGGGCCTAGCAACTGCACGAGCCCAGGTATAGGTTCCAAGCACTGGCCTGGGTGCCACAGTGCAGTGCCAGCAGGAGTGAAGCCAAGAACAGAGACTAAGCTAGCTGAGCCAGGACACAGACTGAACTGGACTAAGCTTTGGCATGGACTGAAATGAACTACAAAGCTTTGGATGCCCTGCCAATACTGGGCCAATGGCACAGAATCTTTGGAACTTGGCCCTGCTTCTGTGCTTGGTGAAGATGAGGCTGAACCTCTTCCAGAGCAGGATGGAGCTGAGCCACCCGGTCATGGATTAGACACTGGACACCTAGGGACAATCCTTTATTTCTACTCCAATAAATCTTACCACTGTACTCATCCTGTCAATGTGTGGGTCCCTGAAATGCTTTTCTCGTGACTCTACGGAAGAGCCCTATTTCTACTGGCAGCAGGAGTGTCTCATGGTCAAATACCATCATTAATAGAGTATCCATTGGTCAGTCAGCTGACCTGTTTCATAAATCCAATGTGCATTTATTGAGTATATTTTTTATGCTTAACCCTCTCTATACAAAAGTGGGGAGAAACAAATATGTATGCTTGAGAAAGAACACAAAATGGTCAAAAGCATATTCTTTTTTATTAAGGTATTTCACCAAATTCTTAAATCTTTCCAGTTGATTTTACCTTAAAGAAGAAAGACAAAGCATTTTGCAATTACAGCTGTACCACTACAGAAAGTAATGGGCAGTCATGGGGAAAATGCTCTCCTCCTAATAGGAATCACTAAGGATCTAAAATTTACTCAAATCCATCTCTAACTTACAGAGAAAATTTTCTAGCACAATACCTCAATAACTCTAGTAAAACAGTGTACATGGAAGGGTAGATTTTTTTTTCATTAAAGTTTTTTTTTTTTAGATCAGGAAATGAAATACCAGTCATACCACATCTCTATGCTGTCCTATAAAAATCTAGCTTCAAAGAGGGAGGCAGATCCTTTATTTGCTACTTGTAAAAAATATGACAGCTAATTTATTCCAGAGCATTGGATCCTTTTGGAGAGAGGTAAATGACTTAAATATAAAATGTATAGCTATCGTAAATGTGAACAAATGTCCTTTTAAAAATATTGCTGTCATCATGCAGTTCTCACAGACCATCACAATTTCAAGGTCCTGTTCATCTTTCATTTATTTACCATCTCTAAATGTTAACATATTTGTAAAACCAAATGGTAGAAAACAATTTTGAATAACTGAACAGTGTTTCCTGCATTACGTTTGTCATTTTGCTCGTTACTGAGCAGACAGATGGGATCTAACTTGTCACAGCAAGCTCCAGCAATAAGCAACATGAAACACACACACAAAAAAAGTAATGGTTGTCAATGATGTTATCAGTACATTAGTTATAGCTGTGTTTTGTAACCTGAGGTCATTGCAAGAATCCATACCTGGAGGTAAAGGTGTCAGATCTAAAGCAATTTATTCCAAATGTTTTGGACACATATGTTTAGTGCCCAGAGTGGGTGGCTACATAAATCTTTAGTACATGGTCTGAGCTCATTCCCTTATAATGAGAACGTGGCTTCACATGTCTGAGAGGAATAGAGATTTCCACTGCCTGGTCTTATTTGCTTTATCACACCAATCAACCCTCATTACTCCCTTTACAAAGAAATGTATATGTCATTGATTCTTATGTGCCAGGAAGTGGGAAGAGGGGGCATTATCCCTTCAAATAGGATATCAGCTTTTCTAGAGGGGGCACTGTGGTATGAAAAAAGATATTTAACCATATAACTTACATTTTGAAAAAAATATATAATCCACTGTTTCTCAATACAAATTAAAGCATAATAAAATACAACATAAGAGTTCTACAAAATCTAGCATTTACTCTCTGCATATCAGTGACTTTCAATGAGGTGCTTTAGAGATTCCACAGGAATATGAGTTCTAGCTACCAAAAAATAAGCATCAGAAATGTAAGTTTCTTATTGGGATACAGAAAGCTGAAAACAGTGTCATTTCCCATTTACATTAGAAAGAAAGGAAGGAAGGAAGGAAGGAAGGAAGGAAGGAAGGAAGGAAGGAAGGAAGGAAGGAAGAAAGAAAGAGAGGAAGGAAGAAAGAAAGAAAAGAAATCGTCCTAAAGATTATTATACTGTAAGTACCTCTCCCAATGCCCAATGTCTTGGTCTTTCTCTATAGGAGAGTTCAATATATGACCCTGGATCTTGTTAGACACCATGTCTGAGCCATTGAATAGGTAAAAGCCTGGAGATTCCTATGAAAGAGCTAAAAAACCAAAATGCATAAATCAATGATTTCTGTGGTCCAGACCTTGGTCATACTATAGAGAAAACAAGGCTAGACTTTTCTTAGATCTTTCTAGAAGCGCTACTAGCAAGTTAAGGAGATTTTAGCAGAAAGAGTTGGAAGTGTACCTAGACGTCCAGGGATTATGGAGGAAACAAATTGGAGAAGATGCCTCCACTTTAGAAGCTGGAGGGAAGGGGCATCTCCATAGAACCCAAGAAAGTGCCCAAAGACTGAATATCAGCTTTGATCCCTGGAAGCCCTCTACGGCATTGCTACTAATTCACCAGTGTCAGTCAAAAACGACCTGTTTTATCATCTTCTCTCCCTCCTTCCCACCCACCCTAAGAGGCAGTTAGTTGAGGAGATATTGTTGGCAGAGAAAAAAGTGCCTAAGCCATCCTCCAGCCAGAGTGCAGACTCCTACTTTTATCAGGATCTCTGTAAAGGGAGATAGATGCTTTCAACTTAATAAAAATTCAAAAGTTGTTTATTATCACACTGGACTGGCCATTTTAATTGCTAAACAGAAACTCTTTTGAGATGAGAAATGAATGTGGGACTCTTCATTATGTAAGTTAGGAAACCTAGTCTGAATATCATTTATGGGCTGAGACAAATAAACATCCTTTACTGCAAGGTTAAAAGGAGAGTTGTAGAGGAAAATAAAGTTCATTTATGATGGCACCCTCTTTGACCATAACAACAATGAGCCTCTTCTGTTATTAGGAAAGGGCGTGTAAGACTTATTTAGCTAGTTGTACTTAGCTCTTTTAAATATCATTAAGATAGTTTTTGTCACTAGGATATATTTTCAGAAGTCATTTGCTTCACGGCTTTAAAAAAAACACAGTAATTTTTGGCCAGTCTCCTCAGCCTCCACTCTGATATTTCATTCTTGATAAATCATGTTTAATTAATTTTTTAACTACTGAAAGTAAAGCATTGGGGAAGTGTTATCTGTAACCAATAATTAGATGATTTGATGTTTATTTGTATTAACAATTTACAATACATTGGCTGACTTTTAACTTTTCTTGGGTGATGACATGAGATCTAGGCCAATGAGGTTTCTATAGTAACACGGCTGGATTTTTGTCAGGCCCAAACTACTCATAAGTAATGAAGATATTAAGGAATATTAAAGGCTTTTTTCACCCTTAAAAATGGATCTGCTATAATTTTAGGAATCTTCACTATATGCCTGGGCCCTGAGGATGCAATGTAAACTATATCAGAACAATATATTGTGATCTTAATTATACTTAAAATGATGAAAACTCACTGCTGTGTGGTTGGTTGGACAGGTGTATAAAATATATGAAAGTATTTCAGAATGTCATATTGTATGCAAAGATTGTAAATGTAATTCTAAGATCGCAATACACATTGCACTGTGATTTCTTTTACTGTGCTATAAAATATATAGCACAACGTGGGTGGTCCCAAGACAATGTGATTGCTTTGTCTTTCCTCCACAAGAATTATTTTGTGAAAGCATATTCTAGTGACATTCCTGACAAAAATGGAATTTCCAAGGCTGTTTTATAAATTATTTTATTGCATTCTTCAGTTTTGTTCCAACACATAAAATTTTTGTTCATGGTTTTTCCAACCCATAACCTGAGGCTAACAGAACCAACTTTGGTCACAGGCCTATCCTACCTCCTCGTGATGTGAAGGATGATGTTCAGGCAGAATCATGATGTCCTGCTGAGAGCCTTCCCAAAGGAAGAGGGTCTCTGGGCCAAGGACAAAAATCAAGGACATAAAATATGCCCTTTTTATGAAGATCGGAAGGTTTTTTCATGGCTCATTCTTTTTTTTTCTGTTAGAGTTTATTTAGAGAAGCGGGTGAGGGGTACAGGGAGCAGGGTGACTGTTTTTAAGAAGAGTGCTTGTTCTTGGAGACTTCATTAGTAACCCTGATGGGTAGCTGCTTAGCGCTGGCTCTGCCTGATGACATGATGTGGGGATACAGGGTTCCTGAGGTTTCTACATTGCTTAGATCCTTCAGGCAGGCCAGTGAACTCCAGGCAAAATAAAGTGCTTTTCCTGGTCTTCCCTACGTTCCCATTTTTTTTTCTGGATTTAACATGTGTTGTTCCTCCATCTAAAATTTTCTACTCCAACCTCAACATCCCCAAGCACTCTATTGTTTAGCTAATTCATTTTCAGGACTCAAAGGAGTTGGTCCAGACCCTCCAGTCATGTCAGTTCGACTTATAAACTCTCTTCTTTTTCTGGGTTGCTTAATTTTATATTTCAACTTAAATAAGCCATGGGTTCCCAGATATTTGATTAGATATTATTGCTGGGTATGTCTATGAGGACATTTCTGGATGAGATTAACATTTCAGTTCCTAAGCTGAATAAAGCAGATTTCTCTCCCTCATGTGGGTAGACCTCATCCAGTCCACTGAAGACCTGAATAGAATTAAAAGATTGAGTAAGAAATTCTCATTCTCTGCCTATCTATCTTCACGCAGGGACATTAGTCTTCTTCCTCTGACATCAGTTCTCCTAGTTCTCCCACTTGCTGACTGCACATCTTTACGCTTCTCAGCCTCCCAAACTGTGTAATCCAATTTCTCATAATAAATTTCTCATTCTCTCTCTCTCATATATATACTTTGCCTACTGCATCTTAATATATGAGTCACCAAGGAAAACAACATAATTAAACACTGGATGAAACAACAATTTATTTACATAGAGAGGAGATAAAGCAAGATCAACTTCCATAATTGGCATCAGGCCCCTAGTACCAGCAGGCCCCCCAGTACCAGCAGATCTCCCATGTCCCACAGGTCTCCATGACCAGAAGGTCCCCCATGGCCACCAGATTCTCCATGGCCACCAGGTCCCCCATGGCTAGCAGGTCCCCCGTGATCAGCAGGTCCCCCATGGCTACAGGTTCCCCATGATCAGCAAGTCCTCTGTGGCTAGCAGGTCCCTCCTGGCAGCATGTCATTTGTGCTACAGCAAAAGGACCTCATCCCCTCATCACTGGGGACAGACAGAGTAATGAGGTTGACCAGGTACCCTATGATAAATTTGCTCAAGCAGAACAAAGAAGAACAAATTGAGTCTGAAACAGGAAAAGATAGTAAGTTAAGCATTAGCTGTAAGGACTGAAAATTTGAGAAAGTGTTGCCTGCCCAAGGCTTATTCTTATGTGCCTGAGAGGGTATGGAATAGCTGTGTGCATGAGCTGTAAATAAATATCCCCTATTGGTTCTGTTTCTCTGGAGAACCCAAACTAATATATTTCTTTCTAATAATATATAGTTACATGCATTATGTTTTTATATATTCATGTATTTAGGTCACTATTAGCTTGTGAGGACACTGGAGAACTTGTATTTTAAAGAAGATTAATTCCCTTTAAGTATATCACACATGAATATAAATATGCATTGCTCCTCAAAGGCATCAACTTAAGAGCCTTTATAATTATACATAACACTTAAGTCATCAGAATTAGTCACAAACAAAAATTAACCTATGTCCCTTACTCTGCAGATAGCCTCGTGCACTGTCCCTATGTTACTCCCTAGTTTAAACACTGGCCTTTTCTCTCAAACAGGGGCCAGCACACTGGAGCCTGTGAACCAAATCTAGCCCACAGTCAGTTTTCCTATGACTTACAAGCCAAGAATCATTTTTAAATGCTTGAAAAAAAATAATAGAAAAAATTGCAACACATAAAAAAATATATGAAAGAGAAACTTCCAGGTCCTTAAATAAAATTATATTGGACATAATCAGACTCATTTGTTTATACATTGTCTATGACTGTGTTCACACCCTAACAGCATTGAGTAGTTGCAACAGAGACCATATGGCCCACAGAATCTAAAATATTTAATATCCAGTATTTTACAGAAAATGTTAGTTGAATCTGGTCTAGAATCTACACTGGACTTTGAGTGTCCTTGAGCTGTTTTCACCAATATGCTCCTTCTCATGTAGAAATCAAGTGGAACCTGCTTCAGTGCCATCAGCAGCTGTACGTTGTTTCTATGATACAACTCAGACTCCCAGTTTCAGCAGTTTTCCTGTGGAGATGAAGCCCTTCTGGACCTCTAAAGGGTCACCTTTCACCTCTCCTTCCCCTGTTAATTTGCCTCCTATTCTGTGCACATTATTTCTTCTGCCTGTCACTTTCTGCACCTCATCCCAGCTCCGACCTGCTTTGTGACGTGTTTCTCATGTTTCAGGTGGCATCTTAGGTACCATTTGATCCAGAGATCTTCTCCAAGCCCCTAAGTCTAGGCTAAATGTCCCTTCTGTGTGCACTATTAAACCATGTCCTTTGCCTTTACTGGGAGCTTTACACAGACAGGGATATTGTCTGCCTTACTCACTACAATTTTCAGTGTCTGCCACCTGGAAGCAACATCATATATCTACAGAAAGAAAAAAGAATAGAGAGAAGAAATATTGAGAAGAAAATAAACAAAAAATAATTGTTTCAATAAAGATACTAAATGTTCAGCAGTTTCTGAATTGCTTCTAAAATAGTTTAATCTATATGCTGTAAATTGTATAAAACAGATAAAATGATGAAAAACTAACAAAATATTTGGGTATGTATAAAGAATGTTGCATACACTAACACAAGAATAAACTTTTCAGTTTCAAGTTTTAATGAAAAAATATCTAAAATAGCAAAACTCCTACAATCTTTCTGAAAGCACATTAAAATTGAGCAATGTGAAAAATTTATTAAAAATAAAGTAATAAAAATAAAATGATTTAAGCATCGGACCTGATATTACATATTTAATTAATTATACATCTCATTTCAGATAAGAGAATCCAAAATCAAAGTGAATGACTAATGAAGTACTGTGTGTTAATGATTCCTTTCCATCCTAATGTAGCTACTTGAATTTTATTAGCTTCTAACCTCAAGATGATATTAGTGAAATGTATCCAAAAATGTAAATGCCACATCTATTATCCTATTTAATAAAAGGGTAATATGCAAATTGTCCTCTCAACTGGGAGTTTGACCGGAGTTCAATCAGGGATGGAGCTGGCCTGCCAACCATCTGTGGCCCCTCCCCTGTGCCAGCCCCAATTGGGGCAGGCCAGCTGGACCCCACTCGTGCATGAATTCATGCACCAGGCCTCTAGTATGTGAATATTTGTAAGACATATACTTAGGGTATATGTCTATAATAATAAAAGCATAATATGCTAATTAGACCTGAGAGCACAATGACCTTCCGGATGTCCTTCCAGACAACCTTCTGGACGAAGCCAGGGCTGTGAGGGATGAGGCAAGCTGCCGTGGCTGAGAGGGCCAAGCCCCTTGCCTGACTTTTGTGCATTGGGCCTCTAGTCTTTAGTAATAAAAGCATAATATGCTAATTAGATGGGACAAAGCCAGAGCTGCAAGGGAAGCCTGGGTCCTGGGTGCCAGAGGGAAACTGGTGCCAGCAGCCAGAGGAAGGAAGGTCTACTCTTGCATAAATTTTGTGCATTGAGACTCTAGTCCTATATAACAAACGCTTAACATGCTAAGTGTCCAGTCGTCCAGGCAACCATTCTACCAATCAAAGCGTAATATGCTAATGATATGCTAAGGCTGTGCAACTGCTCACTATGATGTGTACTGACCACCAGGGGGCAGACAGTCAGCCAGGTGATCAGTCACTATGATGTACACTGACCACCAGAGGACAGATGCTCCAACCGGTAGATTAGCTTGCTGCTAGGGTCCAGAAGATTGGTACTGAGCAAGATGAGCTAGACATACCCTGGAGCCCTCTCACAGTCCAAACTTCGGCATCTCTCCCTGGCTCTAATTGTGCACTGGTAGGGTCACTTGACCTGGTCTGTTCCCTCTCATAATCCTGGACCCTTCAGAAGATATCAGAGAGCTGCTTTCGGCCCCTGCAAGCCAGGCCAAGGGACCCTACTGGTGCACAATTCATGCATTGGGCCTTTAGCATTAATATCTTATCATACATTATATTTTGATAATTAATTATAATACATATTACTATATTAAATATTTTTTCTAAGTTCTTGAAACCCTCCCTATACACTACACACATCTGCATGTGTGTGCAGGTGCATGAACACACACACAGGCACACACACAAACAACCACAAAACCTTTATTGGCATGAAAGTATTTTTAAACAAACTAGAATTGACTCAAGTGTTAGCAAGGGAGATGAAAATTTACAAAGTCTTGATTTTATTCTTCCCACAAATAAAACTCTATCCCACAATTAATTTCTCTTCTCTTTAGATTACTGTTCAGAATTTATATTTACAAATATTTATAAGAAATACTAGAGGGCCGGTAAATGAAAATCATGCATGGGGGGAGAGTGTCCCTCAGCCCAGCCTGCACCTTCTTCAATCTGGGACACATTGAGGGATGTCTTGCTGCCAACATTGATCAGTTGCCTCCTGAAAGCATCTGGATCAGGGATTGAACCCAAAACCTAGGTATGTGCCTTAACTGGGAATGGAACTCTCAACCAACCTTCCTTCTTTCCTCCCTTCCTCCCTTCCTCCCTTCCTTCCTTCCTTCCTTCCTTCCTTTTTACCTATAGGATCAGGCCTAAATAGGCAGCTGTACATCCCTCTCACAATCTAAGACTGCTAGCTCCCAACTGCTCACCTGCCTGCCTTCCTGATTGCCCCTAACTGCTTCTCCCTGCCAGCCTGATCACCCCCTAACCATTCCCCTGCCAGCCTGATTGGTGCCTCACTGCTCCCCTGCCAGCCTGATTGCCCCTAAATGCCCTCCCCTGCAGGCCTGATCACCCCTAACTGCCCTCCCCTGCAGGTCTGATCACTCCTAACTTTCCTCCCCTGCAGGTTTGGTCCCCCAACTGCTCTGCCCTGCAGGCCTGGGACCCCAAAACTGCCCTTCCCTACAGGTCTGGTAACCCCCAACTTCCCTCCTCTGCTGGCCTGGTAACCCCTAACTGCTCTCCCCTGCAGGCTTGATCACCCCAACTACCCTCCCTTGCAGACCTGATCCCTTCCAAATATCCTCCCATTTTGGCCTGATCACCCATAACTGCCCACCCCTGTAGGCCTGATCCCTCCCAACTGCCCTCCCCTGCTGGCCATCTGTGGTGGCCATCTTGTGTCCACATGGGGGCAACCATCTTTGACCACATGGGGGCAGTCATCTTGTATGTTGGAGTGATGGTCAATTTGCATATTACTCTTTTATTACATAGGATAGAGGCCTGGTACACGGGTGGGAGCCAGCTGGTTTGCCTGAACAGTGTCCTGGATCAGGGTGGGGGTTCTCCTGGGGCAAGGGGCAGCCTGGGCAAAGGGCCTATGGTGATTTACAGGCTAGCCACACCCCATAGTGACCCAAGTGGAGACCCTGGTATCTGGGGTTTATTTATTTTCTACAATTGAAACTTTGTAGCCTTGAGCAGAGGCCAGGGCTGGCCAGGAAGTTTGGCTTCTTCCATCACCAGGGAAACCTCAGCCTCCTGCTCACTCCATGGACACAACCATTTTTGTTGGGGCTTATTTATCTTCTATAATTGAAACTTTGTAGCCTTGAGCAGAGGCCTGGGTCAGCCAGGGTGTGCAGTAAGCTTGGCTTCCTCCATTGCTAGGGAAAACCCAAGCCTCCTGCTCACTCTCTGGCCCCAGCCATCTTGGTTGGGATTAATTTGCATACTTGTTCCTGATTGGCTGGTAGGTGTGGCTTGTGGGTGTGGTGGGGGTATGGTCAATCTACATATTATTCTTTTATTAGATAATATAGTTACCAAGCTATATACACAC
This sequence comes from Lasiurus borealis, assembly GCA_004026805.1. NCBI lineage: Eukaryota > Metazoa > Chordata > Mammalia > Chiroptera > Vespertilionidae > Lasiurus > Lasiurus borealis. The sequence continues at coordinate 18,659 of PVJN01024753.1, forward strand.
ATAAAAAAATTGAACTTATACTTTACAAAGAAATGATCTTTACTATATGTGCCTATATTTCCTAAAAACAATATTTAGTATTGGCTACATGTTATGCACTGATATTTTCTATTCTCTCTTTTTTTTTTTTTAATGGCTGGTCACCATCCATTGATTGCATCTATGATCCATTGATAAGATGTGACCTACGGTTTGAAAACTGCTACTCTGAGAAACCATTCTACCTCTTTTTTCATTTACTCTTCCTTTTTTTACTGTTACTTTCTTGGCATAAAATTTGGGCATAAATTCCACCTGAGACTTCTAAATTTTGTTTCTATCCCTTGGTGGTTTTGTCAAAGCCTCTGTTTAAGAAAGCTGGTTCCTTCCCACAAAGGTTTTCTCACACCAGCTGCTATAAAAAATAATGCTTCCCTTTATCCTCACACATTTAAAATATTCTCATGAGCAAAAACTTTATTTAATAAAATGCCTTCTACCCAGATTCTGATTTGAATGTTATTTCTTAAGGCAAATGTATTTGATCATATTATTTCAAACTCTAAATGAGAAATGAGTGCAAAGAAAATTGAAAGCTTTTAAAAATAACCAAGACTTGAGCAAACACGAGAATTGGAGAAAAAAGAACTCATAAAATCATTTCAAAAATATAATGCAATGTGACTCTTCAAAGATGGAGAATTAGGCAAACTGCAGAGAGGTGGCTCCAAATCTTTCCACTAAAAAAAACTAAGAAAACAATTTTAACTGTGATTGCAGCCATGTTGTTGTCCTTATAATATTATTTCTAGAAAGATATGTTATAATAATACTTATGATAGGAAACCTGTCTTCTTTTCTCAGTTTCACTTATATTTAGATACTAAATTTACCTAGTGAGCCCCCAGAAATTGCCACACAATGTCTTAACTAAAATTGGAATGTTAATCTGCAATTGTGGATGTTTTCAACAATGCTATTTTATGGCAGGTATATTTTATGACCTGTATATTTAAAGCAGGAAAAATAAATAAATAAAACAGAGTCTATATTCTTGCAGTTTCATTCTCTTGATTTATTTATGTTTTGTTCAGCAAGGAACTGATTTATTTATGTCTGTTCTTCTGATACTAACTAACTTTGTCAGAATCTTGCACACATATCTCTAGTTTACACATCATCTATGACTTCTCAAAGTTTTCCTCGTAAAGTTCATACTCACATATCAATGTCAGGGCACTTGGTTCAGAGGGCATTTTTATTCCAAATATTTAAAAAGTAGTATTTTGCATTTGCAAATGACTTTCTGGTTTGAATCTTGCACAGGCCCACAAAGGACTTTGGGTCTATAATTACATCCAGGGCATTGTGAGGAATAGAAAAGAATTATATAGACTGGGCCTTATTCTCAAGATCTCTAATCAAAAATAGAAAACTATGGAGTAAACTTCACTCACCTGGGCCAGAAAATAATGTTAAGTTTTCTATGACCATTGTATCTATGTAGTGAAAGATGGCTAGTTTTAGTGGTTAACAACTCAGAGTGTGAAGTAACTCCTCCCACACCCTGGCTGGGGACCTTGACGAATACTGAACTCTCTGTATTGTAATTTTTCAGTCTCTAAGATGGAGATTTTTATGGTGCTGACTCACAGGGTTATTGTGGTAACAAATATATACTACAAAGAAATAAGAGATTCAGAGTAAAATACTTGGCAACATATACATGATAAAAGAATTTTGCTAGTATTACAATGTAGTTTATCTGCCTTGCAAAATGTATTCTTCCTTTAAGATTCAGTTTAAAAGTCACTTTATCCATGAAGTCTTCACCTTACAAATATTTCCCTATTCTTGATGTTCCTGAAATATGTTTTACTTGCATCTGTTAGTACTTTCATTGCTTATTGTAATTATTTGTCTATCTCTTCATATAGATTGGGGTATCTTTAAAGGTAGAGGACATATCAGAGTTAATATTTCATTTTCATACTCTACTATAGCGTTTGGCACACAATAGGTTCTTTGATTCAATCTGAAGAGTAACATAAGAATGATTCCATTGTTGACATGAGCTGTCTTTTACTCTGAAAGTTAGGATAGAGCAATAAATATCAATGACTTTTCATAACAGGTCATTCCACTTTCTAGTTGCTCAGAGGAATGTTTATTAATAATTGGGGATGTCTTAAAATATTAGTAATTGCACCTCTACTAATGCTTGTGAATCATAATTTTATGATTATGCATAACAATGTGATTGGCTGGGAGGATTCCCAAAGGCATGTTTATGAAGCATTGTGTCACACCAACATGCTTGTCAAATCTGGAATCTGGATTACCTAAGAGTTACTGATTTGTGATACAAATGAATTTGTGACACAAATTCAGATGTTAACTAATAAAATGAATAACTGTTGTAATTGTTTACTTTTGTTTAGAAGGGTCAGGGGATTAGCTATAATACTGGGGGGCAGGGGAGAGTCACCATTATACATTAGCTGTGTACTGGTTAATAATGCAGATTTTGTAATCAAAGAAAACACAATAATTTCAGAAGAAATATTAAAAGTGCTTTATTCAAAGTAATGTCTATCGCTAGCTACACATTTCCCCCGTCTTTCAGGTAATTTGTGGATAGCATACCAATAGAACTTTTCTTGTTTTGAGGCAGACCATTCAGAAACCCAATTTCCCACTTCTTTGTACGTTTTGAAGTACTGTTCAGAAAGTGCATGTGCCATTAATGAGCACAAGTGGTAATCTGAAGGAGCAAGGTCTGGTGAATACAGCGGGTGGATTAATACTTCCCAGGCAAAATCTTTTAACTGGTTTTGAAGTCTGTGATGTTGCTTTATCATGAGGCAAAATTATTTTGCCATGTCTTCTGGCCCATTATGGTCATTTTACAATCAAAGCATGATTCAAATTGATTATTTGTTGTTGGGAGCAATCAGTATTAACGGATTCACCTGGTTTTAGAAGCTCATAATACACCACACCTTCCTGATTCTACCAAACACAGAGCATTGTCTTCCTTCTGAAGGAAGTTTGGCCTTGCAGTCAATATTGATGGTTGATCTGGATCAACCTATGATTTTGTGCCTTTGGGATTCTCAAAATTAATCCACTTTTAATCACCAGTCATAATTCGATGCAAAAAAATATTTTATTTTGTGCCATCAAAGCAACACTTTACTGATAACTTTTTGTTTCCCATTTGTCTTTCATTCAGTTGATGTGGCACCCATTTTCCCTTCTTTAAAATATTTCCCGTTGCTTATAAACAATCAAAAATTATTTGCTGAGCAATGTTTAATCTTTCTTCAAGTTGTTTTTGAGTTTGACATGCATCTTCATCCAATAATACTTATAATTGTTGGTCTTTAAATTTTTTCAGTTGTCCTGCACATTATTTGTCTTTCACATTGATATCATCACTTTTAAAGCATTTAAACCAGTGTTCAGTAGTATGTTCATAAGCAAGTTCACCATGCAGCAGCACTTTTCTTCAAAATAAAGTAATGAATTAAAACTTCCTGCAAATGCTCTTCTTTTTTTTTTTCTTTTTTTTTTTTGGTACGAAATTTGACATTTTTAAGTGTAAAATATCTATGATGTTAACACCTTCAGAAAATCTGACATATGAAGTTTTGAATCTTGTCAATATATCAAAATAGCATGCATATCAAATCGCATATATATCAACATATGTGTAACCCCATCTATTGAAAAACATCTGCATTCTGCATTATTAACCAGTACATCTAGTAAATCAGGAAATATCCAACTCATTTTGAATTCAAACTGTCAGAGAAGACTCATCTCAGTTCATCAGTCTTTAAGATGAGGATTCTGAACAGAATGCTCTAAAGGAATCTTGATAAATAAGGTCAAGTTACCCATTAAAATTACTGCTCCTTGAGTGAAAAATCTGGCAGCAAGCAAGCAACCACTTAGTAGTCAGAGTGATGAAACTTTCAACAAGAACAAATACAAAGGGAACTCATTCTACACTTCATCAGCACCAAATCTTCTCTAGCTTTACAGAGCTGTGGGGTCTAGAAAAATGTCTTAGGAACTAAAATTAAGTGGGCTACTTGTCTGAGCAACACGTTGCTCAGAAAACAGGTGGCCTCAGGCAGGTGATGGTTATTTTGGAAAAGGTCCCTTAAAAGACTCCACTGTCAATGGAATGTTCTCAACAGTTTATTCAGTGACAACCTGACTGCAGTCTGTGAAGCAGCTCATGAGAATGTGGTAACTCTACCACAAATGTTTGACAGCTTAGAGGGGAAAGTCTTTTCATGGTAAATGCTACACACACCTTCAAGCCACAGTTTCCATTAGTTCCAGAGTCTTTACACTGCTAAGTTATCTAGTCTAGCCAGCTTTTAATAAACCCCTTTAGAAGAGAAAGAGTCAGCTGAAGAAAATCTTTTCACTGGAGGCCAGGGAAGACTGAAATTTAGATCAAGCTGTTGACATAGCAACAAAAGCTCTCACCATTCAAAAGAAGATTACAATGTAGACCAGTGATTTTAAGTGTCATTTTTGAGACAGGAATGTTTGATACTATTCTCTGGGTAGCAGCCTACTATGTTTTTGTACCGTTAAATTATCCTCTCCGGGTTTATAAATAGCTATAAGTTTATAGATATGTTTACTTTAAATTTAAAAGAAGAAAACACTGGTATTCTTCTTTTCAACATTAAAATTCTTAATAGTAGTGGGTATATTCCTAATTTTCAATCTCTGGAGTTGGTTATGTTTACATAAAAATGTAAAATAATTTTAAGGCACAATGGTATTAACACATTTTTCATATGGACAAATCTAATACATACTGGATTCAGATTTACAAAAGATCAATAGAATAACTTCAGGACCATTGGACAAGGATGCTGTTTTTGTTGTGAAATTTTTAAAGTGGAAAACACATGTTAAGAATATCAGTGATAGTTGCTGTTCTTTGTTTTTAAGAAGGTCACTGCTTATAGGAAGGACATCCTAATAAGATATCAGAGGAAGGGCACAAAACTTGGATGATTCCTCAAGATTATTTACATATATTTATTGCTTACCTGAAGGAATACTTTACTAGGGGAGAAGGCATTTATAAATTTATATAATAGAAAATGTTATAGAAAAGAAGAATAGAGAAAAAGGGTTAGAAAATAATTGAGAAAAAAAGAATCAGGGGTAAGATAGAGAAAATATAAAAAGAGATCCTACATATATAATACTATATATGGAGGGTGAGGGGGACTTGTTTGATTGTCTTAGGACTTGCTGTCACTAAAGAAGGGACCTAATTAGAAGGCTGGACATCTCTTTGTACTCTCAGAACTAAAATGAAATTATTAATTCTCATAATCTATAGACATCTTTATTATGTTGGCCTACTGGAAAAACAAACAGATAACTAAATCAAAGCAGAACTGATAGTTTGAGTGAACTGAACATTATAAAAGATTATAATAATTAAAAAAAAACCTTGAGCAGCACAGTCCAATCAGAAAAGTCATATAGGGGTGCTATCATAAAAATGGGATTACTTTAACCCAACTAAGTACGCTGTAAGGTGGAACTCTGGACTAGCAGTTAGAACATTCTCTCAGAGCAAAGGCAGATCCCAAGCTGCCACCATGGTGTTTTCACACTTCCTGCTCAGTGTCTCCTGCAAACTCTGTGCTGAAGAGGCTTGTTACTATTGGCCACAAAAATCGTGTTCTTTATTGCCTCTTTCCTGCCTTTTCAAGCTCATCCCTCACACTGGCAATTCCTCCCTAAACCCTACTGCTTCTCTCCTTGTTTCAAAATCAAGATCAAATTCCACACTCTCTCAACACTTCTATATAACCCAAAAGGAGTTATTCCTTTATTCCTGCTATTCACATAATTACCGGCAAGTCCGCTGAGAACACTGACCACATCTTTTGTATATGGCTCAATGCATGGCTGTCAAGTAAAAGATGGGACTGAAATAGGTTGGATTGTTTAAAGTTTCAGAAATATCATAATATGCAGACCTTGGTGAGTGCCTAGAAATATTAACACTGTAATATGAGTGTGCAGCCTATAACCCTGGAGGTGAACCAAGGTCCGGCCAGAGTGCCCTGCCTGCCAGTGTATGTCAGCCATGACCTGAGCACTGGGAGTCTCCCTGCATATCTTCCAGGAGTCTTCACGATCAATCCAAACAAAAGCTAACCCCTTTCTTTAAACTCCAGGATGTCTCAGCCATGCAGCCCATGTCACCATAGCTATTTCTCAAGGGGCCCAAAGTCCCAGGCAAAAAGAACTCCCGTGAAGTGTTCCCCCAAAGTTTCCAATACCCCCTGGCACAATACTATTGACTCTTTCCTATGCTGTACTTTACACCCCCATGACTACTTCCTTCATGTTTTTCACACAGTAAAGTATATGACCACTAAGCTGTACACTTAAATTAATACAAAATAATATTAAATGCAAACTGTAATCAGAAAAAAAAAATTTTAACCCTCACCCAAGGATATTTTTCATTGATTTTTAAAGAGGGTAGAAGGGAGAGAGACAGAGAAACATCAGAAACATCGATGTGAAAGAGATACATCAACTGATTGACTCTCACACACACCCTGATCAGGCCTGGGAACCTGCAACCAAGCTATGTTCTCTTGACTAAAATCTAACCTGGGACCCTTCAAGTCCTCAGACCAACACTCTATCCACTGAGCCAAACTGGTTAAGGCAAAAAAAAATTTTTTTTAATGTAAAAAAAAACAACACCCTCCTCAACTACTCTCTGGACTGTCTGATCACCTCAAAGTCCTCACCACTCAAATTACACATTTAGATGCTCCAATTTATGATGACAATCTCTTATCTTTTCTGTTCTCAATTATTTCTAGGACATTAATTCTTCCACTGCATTAAGATGGCACACACCTTTGCCCCTACATTTGCTCCCAATCTATTCCATTGTTTCTTTCCTTATCCTAGTTAGAGTCTTCAACTCCCTTCTGCCTTATGATCTTTCTTCTCAGAAGCACTCCAGTTCTAAAAGATTTCATTTGGCTATTAACTTAAAATCCATATCCAGCCACTTACAGTAGTTGACAATTTTTCATCTGACTTGGGTCACAAACTTTGACACTTTACCACTTACTCCTTGAAATGCCATCTCCTTATGGCTATGTGATATAACCCTCTTTACTTTCTTCCCATTTCTGCCCAAGCCGGACTCCTCACCTGGGCTTTAGAACTGGATAAGTCACTTCCCTCTGGCCATATCCACTAGGATATCTCACAGTCACTTCAGACCCAACTGAACCCATCATCATCCCAACACAAAAGTTCTTCTATCTCTGCCTCTGGAAATGTTGCCACCACCCATGAGATGACATCCTTAATCCATTTCTCTTCTTTAGTCTCTATATCCAATTAATGGTGGGGTCCTCCTATAGGGTCATTAATGTCCTCAAAACTATCACATCCTCTCATGATTATTTCCACTATCCTGGCATAGACACTTATCATATCCTCCCGGGATCATTGCAATAGTTCCCACTTGATATTAATTTTTATAGTTATTATAAAATACATATTTTGCAATTTATATCTCAAGGTTGCCATCACCTTAAGCAGGTCTTCCTTGACAAACTCACCTAAGGGGCTTCCAAATATTTTCTATTAGAGCAATTCTTTGGTTTCTTTCATGGCACTTAGGACATGATGCTATAGATCATACTAGTCTTACTCAGCACTGTCCCATTTGTATATAGCAAGGATAGTAAACGTAACAGTGAAAGAATATATATTAACTGAATTAGTCAATACCTATGGTATTCTAAGCAATGAGCAATTCAATTGGGATATATACAACTGTGTCCAAAATAGAAACACAGCCTTACCCTTGCTGAATAGAAACATATCCTTACCCCAATGGTCCATATTACACCTAGAGAGATTTTTCTAATATTTACTTGCTTTATTATTTCTAATTCTCTGATGGCTTTTGGTTTTCCGTAAGTGAAGTTTGAAATTTATTAATGAGGCTAATTAGAACCTTTAACATCTAGCCTTTACTTACCTCCCCACTCTCATCTCTGAACATTTGAACACTCACATTTGAATTCACTGTTTCAACCTGATAAAACTTCTCAAAGAATCCATAACCCATGGCATTTTCTTTCACTTCTTGGCCTCCTGCCCTTCCTCATTCCCCTGTTCCCTAAACCAGGCTAATATCAGTTAAGGTATTACTTCCTCCAGGAATTTTCAGAAGCAACTCCCTAGTCTCTCAGCTGCTAGGTGCACTGGTTAATAATGCAGATTTTTTTCAATAGAAGGAATTATACATATGTTGATATAAACATATAGATAGATAGATAAATAGATAGATATCCTATATAATAAAAGAGTAATATGCAAATTGACCAATTGATAGAATAACCAGTCACTATGATTCATACTGACCACCAGGGGGCAGACACTCAATGCAGAAGCCGCCCTCTGGTGGTTAGTGCGTTCACCCTGTGGGAGTCAGGCTTATGGCTGGTGAGCCAGTGGCAGTGGCAGGAGCCTCCTCCACCTTTACAGAAGCAGGCCTAAGCCGGCAGTTAGACATCCCCCAAGGGCTCCTTAACTGTGAAAGGACACAGGCCAGACTGAGGGACCCCCTCTTCCCAAGTGTATGAATGTCCTGCACCAAGTCTCTAATATATATGTAGGTATATGTGTGTGTGTGTGTGTGTGTGTGTGTGTGTGTGTGTGTGTGTTGTAATGATTCTGTTTCTCTAGTTGAGCCCTAACCTGCATCCATTCTCCTCTGGTTAGCTGGGAAATTTCCTGGGAGCCAGGCTATTCAGTACACCATAAAAATAAAACTGGGGAAAAAAGAATGGCATAATTAACATTTAGGAAAAGTTTGAAAACAAACACTAATGTTCATAGTTTGCTATTTTTTATTATTTAAGCTACTAACTCATAGAAAGTTCATTATAGTTATAAATTTTTGAAAGATCTAATTTGAGAGATTTGATAGAAGTTTGTGGATACTTTTTAAGAAAGTCTTAATGTACTCTGTTCTAGCCACTTGACATACTACAAAGCAAATAAATTAAAAACTTAAATAGATTTCACAATAAAAAGTCTTCTAATAATCAGATTAATTTTATTTGATAATTCTAACCTGAGTAAGTGATACCAGACAACTCCCATCTAAGCAACTCAAGAAAATTTTCATTTTCTAAAAATTTTATATTTTATCTTAAAATAAAAATTGTCCATCTTCTATAGCCAGTGGTATTAAAAAATACTTTCTTTGTTTTCTTTTTATCATTCAAGCCATGGTTGTGTCTTCAATTTTCACTGGAGACACACAGGTCACCAAATACTAATGACCAAATGTCAGAACTGTCAACTTCTTCAAAAAACAGAGATAAAAACCTCTCTGGACCAAACACAAATTCAATAGTCATTACTTTCAAGAACTCCAGTGATGCCTGGAATTTGAAAAATGCTATAGCAAGTTAAATCAAATGTGTTTCCTCCTATATAACTCAAATAGAAAGTAACACTGATAGAAGTAGAATGAGTCAACAAAGGTGAACAAGGGCGGAAGATTGGTTTGAGTGGGTTATAATTACTTTATATTGAGAACTTATTTTCTGAGTCACCTTAGAAAGGTGGCATATGAAACAGACACTCTATATTACATCTATATTACCCTATATGCTTAACATATTGTGAGGCTAAAAAGGTTCTCTCTCATTCCTGCTATGAATCTCCATTTTCCACACACACTTGCCTGCATGTCACCATGAAAGCTAGAAAGCAACTCCTGCATTTGGTGGATTGTCAGACTGCCCTGAAACGGGACTCTTTTATTTGTGTAGATCTATTCACAATAAAGAATTGGTAAGTGAATAAACCCTTTTTCAAATACTTTCCCTAACAGTGAAGTAGGAGGTGAACTTAATATCTGGTAAATAAATGGACGTTAACTTCTACACAGTGCCATGGGAGGCTCAAAGGTCTTATTCTCCCTATGCCTTTCCTTCCTCCTCCTACCTCACATCCTCCTCCCTGTCCCAGACACACCTATCCATCCTCCAGCCACTTCCTAGCACAAAAGGAACTAAGAAACAACAGCCTTTCTGTCAACTGGTGCTATCACCAAACCATGTTGTGTTACTACAGTGTGGTATGGTAATTAAAAAAAAAAGTGTAAGTTGTCGAATTATTATTATTATTATTGTTATCATTATAACCTTACAGTATCTTGTAATGTGTCTGCTTCAAACTGTGTTAACCACTTAACATGTCTTTTCTAGTATAGTAATAGAGTAACATTATGGATTATAGTTATTATTCCCCCTATTTTATAGATTCTTTTAGAACTCTAAGGACACGGAGTTCAAGAACATAGATTTAGAAGCTATGAAATTTTGAACAAATTACAAAGCTTCAGTGACTTGACTTTCTTCCTATTGCCTATTAAGGACTTGCTTCAGATTCTAAGTGCTTTCCTTTTTAGTTCTTTCCCAACTAAATATGCTTTAAGTCAGTGGGAGAAAAAATATGAACATAGGAATAGCAAGATACTATAGCTAAAAATGTAACCGTTTTAAATTCTAACCTAATCTTTTATCTCAGAATAACAGTACCTTCAGAAAATACAGCATGGTTGTTCTTTGCATATAATCACATTGTGAAAATGACAATATTAAAAAAAAAAACTAGCCAAGTGCATGAAATTTGTGCATGGGGTTGAGGGAGGGAGGTTTGGGGAAGGAGTCCCTCATCCTGCCCTGCACCCTCTCACAATCTGGGACCATTCAGGGGATGTCCAACTACATTGGGCCTAAACTGGCAGTTGGACATCCCTCTAGCAATCTGGGACCACTGTCTCCTAACCACTCACCTGCCTGCCTACCTGATCATCCTGAACCACTCTGTCTGCCTATCTGATCACCTGTAACCAGTCACCTGCCTGCCTGATTGCCCCTAACTGCTCACCTGCCTGCCTGATTGCCCCTAACTGTTCACCTGCCTGACTGATTGTCCCTAACTGCTCTTTTACCTGCCTGATTGTCCCTAACTACCTCTGCCTTAGCCCCCACACCCAGGACCCAGGCTTCCCTCCTCCAGCCCTCCACAGACAACCAGAATCTGGGCTGGTTTTGCCTGGGCTGGCTGCAGGCACCCCGAATCCTGGGCAGCTTCACCTGGGCCCCAGCTTTGTCAGGAAGGATGTCTGAATGAGTCTGGAAGACATCTGGTCTATCTGGTCTAATTAGCATATTATCCTTATTAGTATAGATTATAGTAATATCAGTACATTTTTTAAACTCAACAAGACCCATCAAGATGAAATGTTTATTTTAACCTTTCTCCTCCCTACTCTCCTGCCTCCTACTTCCTGCCTTATATTATTTTAAAAAAAAAGTTAAAGTATTACTGCCATAAGCAATACCAGGCTTAAGTGAATCAGAGAATCCAAATTAATAATGCCAATTGGATTTATGTCAATGGATACGATCCTTATCAATTGATACTTGCATGTCAATGATAAGGGCTCAGACATTCCTAACACCTTCCTTCCATGAATAAAATATATCCATCTATCCTTGTATCTCAAACTGTCATTCTGCTTTGTAAAACCGGTCTCCAACCCATTTTCCATGGACCTTTAAATCTCTTTTTTTTTTTTTTTTTTGGCAGTAGAATAAAAGGTTATCTCAAAAGCCTGGAGCCATAGACTGTCAACCTTCCATTTGATGCTTCTTTTTTTTTTTTCCTTTATTCTATGAGACCACATTTAAAGTACAAAGAAGTGAATGAAGTCAGAATGGGAAAAAAGTTGGCAAATTTTACCAACCTTCACCTACTTAATCAAAAATGTCCCAGATCTTTAAAGCATTTTGGGACCAAGTTAATTGCACTCTCTAGGACAAATTATCCCAGGTGGATGATTTTCTATTCTTGCCTTTCTGACTCTTAACCCAAGATTTAGAGCATTTGCTCAGTTTTCTAAAAATAAAAAGTATCTGTTAACTGCAACATGGTCACAAGATAGAGCATAGCATTTGGATCTGAAGGATTCATATTTCAATTCTGGTATACCAACTTCTAGCTTCATATTCTAGGGTAAATGAAT
>PVJN01024754.1:0-30770 GCA_004026805.1 Lasiurus borealis
GCTCGCCGTCGGTACCCGTTTCCAGACACGGAGAGCAATCCACGCTTCGCCTCTGCTGCTCATGAATAAGCAGTTGCTTAGTGACAACACAGACACAAATAGAGCTGCCTAATTGGTAAAAATTAAACGCGCATCGCAGGGAGCGGCGGGTTCGCTCTTGCCTCTCCTCCACGGAGAAACCACCCACGCACACGGTGCCCGTTCCAGACATCCGAGCGAGGTGACGGCCCCCCCCCAGCTCCGTCCACAGGGCCAGAATGTCCAGAACGATCAAAACGCCCGTCCGCCGGGTCAGCTCTCCCAGTTCACGGGCACGAAAGAACATTCTACCGACATGAACGCACTCCCGACCAATGCAAGCCTCAGAACGAACCCAGGGCTGGCTCTATAGTTCTTCTCAGCTCTCCCTGCACATGCGTGTGCAACCCAGCAGCACAGCGGGGAAAGCTGCATGCCCCCTCCTGGGAATCGAACCGTAGCCTCCTGGTTCATAGGTCGACACTCAAACCATTGAGCCACACCGGCCGGGCCAGACTAAATTTTAAAAAGTAGTATTTGAGATGGCCCAACGACAGCTAGTGGAGGTACTGCCTCTGCACCTCAATTGACATCAGTCCCACCCAACATTTCTGGCCAATCCGGTGTCTCAAGGTAAGAGTCAGGAATACACTTGACCCTCCGTTACACTTGGCACCTAAGGACACTTTGGCCCAAACACGAAGTAGGGAAGGCAAAGGAATTTAAGGCTAGAAAGTGAAACGTAACTGAATTGTCCTGACAGACACCATCATTTCCATACATTATATAGCTCGCCCCCCTCATTTTATTACAAGGACATGGATTGTCACATAGAAATGCAACAAGCTGCAGAAGCTTTGAGTGAAAAATAAACTCCCCAAAACCAAGGCATTCTCGCATCTTCCTACATCTACATGGAGCTTACATAGGGTGTGAACCTACAGAATCCCCCTCTCCCTCTATGTCTCCTGTTTCCCCAAAACAGGACAGCATCCAGCCACTGCTTAGCTGCTACCATACGCATTGTCAACACGAACACGGGGCACTCTATCCTGCAGACGGCACCAGGAAAACAGAATCTGTCTTTTGTCACAGGCCGCCTAACTGGAAGGAAAACGAGGCGGTGAAAATCAGGTTTAAGTGGGACTCATGTTCCATAAACATTTCCTGGCTTATTTCCTTACTTTTCAGGATGTCAACAATTGATGCTCGCACACAGGATCATCGCTGGAGATGACAAAAAATACATAAAAGATAAGCACGTGCCTGGAGAGGTCAGTGTTGCTTTCCGTCTCTGTGACAAGAAGGAAAGAGAGTGGAGGCTCTACGGGAGGCAGGGGAGAGCTGGCATCCATGTCCAGTGTCCATAGGAGACTTTATCCTGCACAGTCCCCAGTGGTGGGCAACTGAGACCAACTCCTTCATCAGAAGGTTATTGAGGGATCAGGGAACTGACCCAGGAGGCCAAATAAATTCAAGGAGACCAGGACTTCCTGCTCTACCAACCAAATGCCACCACATCACCCTCTGGGTGGCACCTCTACCCCAACAGTGGAAACCAAACACCCAGCGCAGGCCTCTGACCCTGAATGCAGGCCACTCCTGCTGGCACCACTGCCTGCTTTGCGATCAGGTCGGTCCAACTAGTCAGGCCAGGGTCACCTCTAGCTGCAAGAGAGTCGAGTAATGCAACGCCTATCCTGCAAAGCAGGCTCTGCCTTCCGCCAACACCGGCAAGGTGGGGGGAAAGGTAAGTCCCAAACTTGGTCAAGGGATTTGGGAGCTAAGCAGCTAGAGGGGGAGGAGGAGGAAGAGAGAAGAAGGAAAGAACAGGGGAGCTTTCTTCCTGTCCTCAGACATCCTTCAATGCCTTCAACTTGACATTCCATTTGCCTCAGGGTTTCCTCTCTCTTTTAGAAAAACAATTAAATGAATGGAATCCACGGCTAAGAGTTCTCAGGCCAACTCCTGTCCTCTGTTTTCTGTGCTCACCCCTGGAAAGATCTTGACCTCTGACGGCCGCGCTTCCTCTGACTGTAAATGAGCTGAGCTGGATGGACGTCAGAGGGCCTTCCGGCACGTGCCGTCTCTGCGTGCAGGGACAGCCTCGGACACAGGTAGCCGAGATGACCGCTCGTCCCCGGTGAGCAGGAGCGCGTGGCTGCTTCTGGTGTCCGGGCTCGGGGAACGCCGTGAGAAAGTCCCCGGGATGAGCCGCGGGGACAGCACATTCCGGCTGCTCACGGAACAAGAAACGTCCGCTGAGTGAGGAACAAATTCATTAGCCCCGAGGAACGAACATGTCTTTGTGCCCTCAATTAGAAGGCATTACTGTCCAGGAAAATGTATTCAAATACTTTCTGACGACACGAAAATTTGCATACGCTGTCAGAAAAGGGGGAAAATATTCATTTGCACAAAGAAAAGGCGAAAATCATTCACCGCCAGGGGTAACCACCTGTAAATAAAACTGGCAATCTTTTGTATATGTGTACCGTGAGTATAGATGAACACACACACACACACACACACACACACACACACACACACGTTTCCATTTGATCGCACTGTTTTGAAACACCAGTTTAAATAGCAATGAAGCCCTAGCCGGTTTGGCTCAGTGGATAAGAGCGTTGGCCTGAGAACTGAGGGGTCCCCGGTTCAATTCCGGTCAAGGGCACATGCCGGTGGGGTTGCAGGCTCGATCCCCAGTGGGGGGCGTGCAGGAGGCAGCCGATCAATGATTCTCTCTCATCACTGATGTTTCGATTTCGATTTCTCTCTACCTCTCCCTTACTCTCTGAACTTAATAAAAATATATTTTAAAAAATTAAATAGCAATCAAGCCTGATACAGCCCACATTTTATATATGCTCTAGATCAATGGTACACCAGTTTAATTAGCGAGGAAGCCTGAAGATAGCCCCCATTTTATATATTCCCTAGATCAGCGGTCGCAAACTGGTGATCATTGGTGATCGGTGAGGTGTGAAAGGTTGGCGACCGCTGCCCTATATCAATGGTTCTCTATCCGATTTCCTTTAGCTAACCCAGGGGTGGGGAACGTCTGGTCCAAGGGCCGTATAAGGCCCCAGAATCATTTGGTCTGGCCCTGCCAAGACATTAGGGGTGAGTTAATGAAATGTTTAACCCAATGAAGCAGGTTAAATTGACAAGTTTATATGGCCTGTGAATGGTGTTATAAACATCCAAATGGGCCTTGGCAGAAAATAAAGGTTCCCTACCCCCGAGAATGGGTCAAGAAGGACGCCGCATAGAATTTCCAGCAGCCAAGCAGAGAACTAAGAAAACATACTCAAGCTTGGTCTCCTATTCTCTGGCAGAAGAAAAGATGTTTATTGTCCAAATCGTTTCAGGGTCAGGCACGACCAGTTACCAGCCGGGCCCCCAGAGAGCTGTGGTGTTTAGAATGATAAAAGCGAGCTGCGTAGAATGATAAATCAGCACTTAAAAACTGGCCCAAGGTGGGTGGAACTTAAAAGGGCCACTGTTTCTTGCTCTGTGACTTCGGTGACATCAGCGTGATCTTTGTGGGTGGTTTCTGAGCCCTTTCTCTTCCGGCTCAATTTACAGGCTGCATGGGGAAGGCCTAGCCCCGGTGTCTGGATGAACCCCCTTAATTCCAGAATAAGTGGCCAACCTCAGGTGACTGCAGTTCTGCAGGCTTCACCCCTCAGAGCAGAACACAGACATCTGAGGGCCAAGAGGACTTGAACTTGGCCTTTGGGCCCACACCAGGACCCATCTTCTCACCTAAGGCCGGCTACCCATGCACATCCCCACTTCCTGACAGCGGTCCCCTGGCCACGAGTGCCTGCCAGATTAACCGCTCCGCCCATGAAAGCAGCCAGTCTTCTTCTTCTTTTTTTTTTTTTAATATATTTTTAATATATTTTATTGATTTTTTACAGAGAAGGAAGAGGGATAGAGAGTTAGAAACATCGATGTGAGAGAGAGACACTGATCAGCCGCCTCCTGCACGCCCTGTACTCGGGACATGACCGCAACCAAGATACATGCCCTTGACCGGAATCGAACCTGGGGCCCTTCAGTCCACAGGCCGACACTCTATCCACTGAGCCAAACCGGTTTCGGGAGCAAGTCTTCTTGACCCGGCCAGTCCTGGTCAACCCTGGTTTGGGAGGGAGGTTGGAGGAGCCTGCGAGAAACACATGGGTGCAGGTCTCTGCCTCTGCCTTCCCCTTCTTTCCCACAGGCAAGCCCTTCCTTCCTCACCAAGACCAAGGCTCCAAACACTGGCCACACCCAAGAAAACCACATGAAGAAAAACGAGGGACTAGGTGGGGGCGGGCCAGGTGGTTTGAGTTGCATCTCAACAGCTGATCTGACCAACCAGGAGGAAGCTCCCCTGGAAAATGGAGGTGAAGGAGAGAGGATGTGGGGGTCAGCCGCAGAGAACCTGCAAGGGGCACAGGCATCCGGGTCCCTCCAGGGAGAGAAGCGCTCCCGAGATAACATAACTACAGAGCTGGAAAGGGGAAGCCACACCCAGGCCCCAAGGGGCTCTCCTGGGGGCGGTGGGCTCATTTCCAGGCGGCCTGGGCTTCTAGCTACACCCCCAAAAGCGTATTATTTAGATGCCAGTAACTTGTGCATTCTGTCCATGCAGCCAAATGTTTGTTTCTAAATGTTGTTTTCTTAACCAGCTAAGTATTTCCCCAGCGGAATGTTCAAGACACCGAGTGCGAAGGTCAAGTTCAGCACAGCCCACAAGAGGAAACCACTTCACAAGAATGGGGCCCTGGGAATAAAGAAAAACCGCTCTCCCAGCCTGGTGTCCCCGGGAGAGAGACCACGGGTCCCACTGTATCTCCCTCCGGCCCGCGCCTGTCTAGCTTTCACCCGCTGGGTGGCGCCGGCTGGAGGACCAGCCACCTAGGCCAGGCCTGCCCTGTCCCTGTCCATTGACCCACAAACCTGAGCCACAGGGAGTCAGGGGAGGCTCCGGGCACTCTCCTCCCACCTTGCCTCTTCGGCTTCTCTCTTGCTCTTTTCCTTCCAGGTGGTGACACAGGGACTCTCCCTGTCACTGTCACTGCCCAGCAGGGAGCAGGGAAGGGTGCGTCTGGGGGAATGGGAACCTGGGTGCACTCACTGGAACGCAGCTGTTTCCCCGCCCACCTGACCATTTCCTGAGTGTGCATAGCCCCGAGCCTCAGTTTCCCCGCTTGTCAAGCGGGGGTGGTGACGTTACCCACTCTGTGGGACTCTCATGGGGAGTCGATGAGAGTGGGTTTGGGGGTCTCCCTGTCGAGCCCTACAAAACCACGTTCGGCAGTTCCCACAGCGAACTCGGGTTAATAAAACAGAAAGCAAAGTTAATAAAAGAGAAATGGACACCCAGTCCATTCTTCAGTTAAATGCGAAAGGGCAGGAGGTCCTGGCGGAAGACAGAAAATCGGATCATGATGGGCTTCGGTGCAGAATTTCCAACACCGTCAAAACCCAACTCGCCCATTCTTATACACACAGGAGTACATGAATGATCTGTACACTATACATATTTTATATGTCTCATGCTGTTTCAGTAAGCCATGATATTTCCATGTTCAGGCTTAATGTTTTTAATTACATAAGTACATACATATTTGTCTACAAAGCGCCTGGATCCCACCGTCACGCTGACATTTTCCACGTTCAGAAAGGGTCGCCCGCTGCTCCAGATGATGGAGGCTTTCTGTCACCAAGAGGTGAGGGTCATGCCCTTTGAGGTCGTCTATGTGGCTTTGGGACACCATTAACTTCCTGTCTCCCCTTTCCTTTCCTTCCACAGCAGGTTTACGCCCCCAGGGTCGTTACTTGGGCTGAAACGCACCCCCCTTTGCACGCCCTAAAAAATGGTACAACCAGGGAGAGGGGGAGGTAGCAGGTCACTAGCATCCCTGCAGTGGGCTCACTGTCCAGACAAAACCATGCTAGAGAAGACAGATGAAGGGTGTATGTGCACACATATACACACAGGAGTACATGAGTGATCTGTACACTATACGTATTTTATACATCTTATGCTGTTTCATTAAGCCATGATATTTCCATGTTCAGGCTTAATATTTTTATTTTTTTCTATTTTATATATTTATTGATTTCAAAGAGGATGACAGAAAGAGAGAGAGAGAAACATCAATGATGAGAGAGAATCATTGATTGGCTGCCTCCTGCACGCCCCCCACTGGGGATCGAGCCCGAAACCCAGGCATGGGTCCTTGGCCGGAATCGAACCTGGGACCCTTCAGTCAGCAGACTAACACTCTACCCACTGAGCCAAGCCGGCTAAGGCAGGCTTAATATTTTTAATTACATTAAGTACATACATACAAGCACACACACACACACACACATGATTTTTAGAAATCACCATTAAACGGAAACGTAACGGCTTAATGAGATAGCGACAAACAACTAACTGCTCGAGGACTAAGCCCCCTTCCTTTCTCCCGGGATCAGGCCAGAAACACAGCAAGAAGGGCAAAGGCCAGAAAGAAAACCGGCTTCAGGAGACTGATCGGCCCGTCGGAACGTAGCCCCAGGAGGGAAACCCCTCCTTTCTCCTGGTTCAGATGTGGGGCCACCCCGTTTTCACAGGGGAGCTGTCTGTGCAACAGACGGAGTGGGATGTCTGGAGATGTCCGCCCGCCCTGGTGCGCGCTCCCCGTGGACGGCAGGGGGGGAGGCTGCGTGCTGGAGCCCTCTGCTGTCTGAGGCAGGAGCGCTGGTCGGAGGGAGGTGACAGGTGCCCGGCTGCCCTGAGGCGGCCGCTCTGAGGCAGCAGGAGGAGCAGGAGTGGGAAATTACACGGAGCGGGGCTTATCCGCGCAGCGGCCCGGGGACAAAGGCGGCCCGGCCTGGTGCGGTGCCGGGATTCAATGGGCAGAGCAGGGCCGTCTGCCGGCAGGGCACACACTTCCTCATCCGGCTCCTATGAAGACAGCGACCACGAGGAAGGAATACATGAAGAATGAAGGGCCTGGCTCCCGGTGGGAACACAAAGGCCCTCCGGCAGGGGCTGGGGGGAGGGGGCAGCCCAGGCTCAGCTGCCTGGCGCTTGGTGTCTTTTGGCTTCGGGAGAGCAGGCAGGCCCGGCTGGAAATGAGGCCTCGGAGGCGTGGGCCTCCGGGTGATGTTCAGGTTGTTACAGAAAAGGAGCGCAGGGCGGGCAGACGGGCAGCTATCCCTAACCACTGAGCCCTCTACACAGGAGGGGCGGGGCAGCCCAGCGGGCGTGGCTCAGCGGCTGAGCATGGACCCAGGCACCAAGAGGTCTCTGGTCCAACTGCCCTGGTTGCGGGCAGGAAGGAGGCGTGCAGGAAGCAGCCGATCCATGTTTCTCTCTCTCCCCCTCCCTCCCATTCTCCCTAAAAAAAATCAATGAAAAAATTTTGGTGGGTGGGGCTTAACAACGATAAAGACTGGACTCTGACGTCTAGTTCAGACCTCCTTCCAGCTGTTTATTTAGGGGCACATTCTGCTCGTGTGGCACCACATGGAAGCCATCACCTTCGCCTGGAACTGGGACCTCTCTGAGGAAGACACAGCCCATCATCTCCTCCGGGGACCGGCGCAGACACCTGAGAACAGGGGTCAGTGTAGAAAGCCCCGGGGGACGGCTCTGGGAGGACGAGGGACTCGGGGGAGTGAGAGCCACGGGGAGGAGGCAGGATGACCTGAGACACCGTCTCTCAGGCGATGCCCAGGTCGGGGTGTAAGCATGTGAGCAGGAAGAGCCCAGCCCAGCGGAGCTGCCTGGCGTGTCCCCACCTTGGAGTTACCCAAGTGTGGCCTCCGCCCCCCACAAACCAGCTGACGTGGCGAGCTGCCGCCTCCCCCAGCAAAACCTGCCGGGCCTTCTGCCGCCGCCGCCCCACGCCTGCTGGGAAGCTGGGTCTGGGCTCGTGGAGCCTGCAGGGCTGCCGGTGCCAGACGCTGGTGGCGGGGTGGGCGACGGAGGCTGGTAGTGGGTGGGCTACGGAGAGCAATGAGTCTGCTGCCATGGCAACCGGGATCCACCCGGGATGGGGAGGAAGGTGCTCTGCTTCATTAAAACCCGGGCAACGTTTTAACGCCAACCCCGAGGCAGCGAGGGCTCAGGTAGATTTCCTCCTGCCCTCCTCCCCTCCCCACTTCTTTTCGTGTCATCCAGCGGCTTTAACCATCCCTTCCCTCCACAAGAGTTACCTCCAAAGAGGAGGCTTATGATCAAAGCCTGAGCCAAACACCCCTCCCCCACGGCGACCAAGCCCAAAGCAATTAAGCCACCCTCCTCCCCCCATTGTCTCTGTCTATAGCCCTAGCATGTCAAACTCAAAGGCTAACACAGGCCAAATAAACGAGGCATATGGCCCGAGGGCCGAGAGTTGGACATGCTTGCTGCAGCCCATTCCGCTCCCAGGAAATTCTGTTACCCCCGAAAGTGCTTAGGAACGCCTGGCTTCACCATCAGCTTCTCACTGCGGGCACCAGGACCAGTATCCTCGCACGGCACGGTGACTGAGCAATGCCTGGGATTTTAAAAGACAGATTCCCAACTGGGCGGTGTTGCTCAGTGGTTGGCGTTGACCTATAAACCAGGAGGTCCTAGTCCCATCCCAGTCACGGAACATGCCTGGGATGTAGGAGGCAGCCAATCAGTGATTTTCTCTCATCACTGATGTTTCTAGCTCTTTCTCTCTCTGCTTTCTCCTCTGAAATCAATAAAAAAATATATTTAAAAATAAAATAAAAGGATAGATTCACTGGCCCCGCCCCCAGAGCGCTGACTCAGGCCAATCAGAGGGGAGCACAGGCAGCTGGCAGGGAAGGGAGAGGTGGGCCTTGTGACTTGGTACTGGCCAATGGACTGTGGGTGGAAAAGACAGGTGACATTTCTAGACTTGGCAGCTGAGAAAGTTCTCCCACATCCTCCTTGCTAATGCTCTCTCCTCATCTGCAGGCCAAATTCAGAGGATCTAAGGGAGAACCTCCAGACTCGGGGAACCACGAAATGAATGGGGTGTGGGTGCCAGAATGCAGCAAGAAGCAGGGCATGGGACTGTGGCCTGAGCAAGAAATAACCCTCTACTGGGGTTGCCGGGGCTGTTTGTTACAGCTGCTAGCCTGCGCTGACTGATACAACGATGCAAAAAGCAGACAACACTAGCCTAACCAGAAAGGGCTTTTAATGACAAGTTAAAACCAGGGTGACAGGAACCCTGCTTCTTGAATGTGTGGCAAGAGGGGCTGAGGGAAGGAGCCTCAGCTTGGACAGAAAAGCATCTGGCAGGTGCTTGATAAATATTTGTTGAACAAATGCTGTAAAGGATCAGTGTGGAGATGAGATCTTGATTTTTTTACCAAGACTGCTTCCACGGCAATAGAAGGGAAGGAAGGCATTTCTCATTTTCTTTTCTAATTATAAAAGTTATTGGGAGACCGGAAGAGCTGACAGAGAAAAATAAAGAATCTCCTTCTCTTGAGTCTTAGGAAGGAAAAAAAAAAATGAGATAATCACCTTCCTGGGGGTAGAAAAAGGACGAAGAGAAATAGTTTAATAATGTTGCACGTCCCTTCCAGACTGAGGAGTCGATTTCCCCGTTGATTTGAGGTGATTGTTTTTCTATCTTCTCTCGGTGAGCAGCAGACTAAATTGAATCTCTTGGTTCCTGGGCTAAAAGACGCTATAAATTTCCGTGGATCCAAGGTGTGCTGACCCCGGCCAGAAGCAATGGGTCTGCAAACCAACCGCTGGGCCGAGTGGCAGACAATTTGGGAGTTAGAAAAAGCCCCGTGTGCCCAGCTGGCGTGGCTCGGTGATTGAGCATCGACCTGTGAACCAGGAGGTCATGGGTTTTTTTTTGTTTTGTTTAATAGATTTTATTGATTTTTCAGAGAGGAAGGGCGAGGGATAGAGCTAGAAACATCGATGAGAGAGAAACATCGATCAGCTGCCTCCTGCACACCCCCTACTGGAATTGAATCTGGGACCTTTCAATCCACAGGCCAACGCTCTACCCACTGAGCAAAACTGGCTAGGGCAGGAGGAGGTCATGGTTTGATTCCCAGTCCGGGCACATGCCTAGGCCGCAGGCTCAGTGTCCAGTGTGGGGCATGTAGCTCCTCGGCTCCTTGAGTGTGGCTCTTCCACAAAAGACCACGGCCTGGGTGAGTCTATTTTGAAGAAGTGACGTTAGAAGTTTAAGTTTAAAAAAAATGTGGCTCTCCAAAGAAATGTCCATTGTTGTGCTGTTGCTATGTGGCTCTGTGGACCGATGAGCTTGCCGACCACTGGTCTAGGCAGATGGAAGTGACCTGGGCATTGCTGCGAAAGTGGGGGCACAGTTCACGCCACTGGCCACTGTTCCCCCAGAACCGAGCTCGGTGACTGAACAGACACCCGTATCTTTGCCTGATGGATGAACCTGCCCCGGAAGGATGCTGCTGGCTCGGCTATTCCAAGGCGAACGCAGCGGGCAGGAGTGCGGGAACAGGAAGGGTGGTGGGCAGGGGAGTTGGGAGGCCAGAGGGAAGGAGGGAGGGAGGAAGGTCAAACACATTCCTCAGGTGCTGTGCACACACCGAACTCCTCCCTGCCCGTCTGAAAGCGGCCTCAGTGGACTAAATGCCTCTCTAAACGGGCTGAGAAACCAGGGCCTGTGCCACTCTCCCCACACAGAAGCACTGTCCCGAACACACGCTCCACTTCGCGGTTCCTCTTTCCTCTCCGCTGCCTGTGCTTCCGAGTCCGTGCCCCCCTGGCAGGCTCTGAATTCAAAGTCAGACACTTTACCTTCAGCACAGCCGCGTGGAGAACGTTCAATAAACGCTCTCCGGGAAGAACGGCTGGAAAGGGATATTTCATTTCAGCAAACGCGACGTTCGCTGAATGAAAATTGCCGGTATAGATCATACACAAATTGCCACTTTTGAAAGAACTAGAGCTTAATGAAGTGTCCCTACTCCCGAAGGCCTGGTAACGATTATTTTAATCTTTCTTCGCGGCGTGTTTTTATGCATGATTCAGTATCTTACAATCAACAGTCTTCCCCGAATCCTCCTTATTTCACAGGACTGCGAAAACTCCGTTCTCACGTTACAGGGGTTTTCAACAGGAGCGACTTTTACAACAAACCATCAGAAGCGGATTCTGGAATCCAGAGCCAAAGGGGTTACACCTTGGGGGGCCTGACTGCACGCCCGGGCGCTGCTCAATGAGGACGGACCGAGCGCTCCTTCCTCTGAGAGTGCACGGAGGGGCACACACACCTGTTTGCCGTCATTCTTCGGAACCGCGTGTCACCTGTCAGGACAGAAGTGGGAAAGGCGACCAAGAAGCAGAAGTGCTCGGGTCTGCCTGCTCCTGGGAGTGAGAAGGAACGCTTCCCGCCAAAACCAGTGTGGCTCAGTGGACAGAGCGTCGGCCTGCGGACTGAAAGGTCCTGGGTTCGATTCCGGTCAAGGGCATGTACCTTGGTTGCGGGCACATCCCCAGTGGGGGGCGTGCCGTCCCGGCAGCAGCACAGGGGTTTGTGCTAAGCATCCCCTTCCCTGCCCTTCAGATGACCTCCCTGTCCACGCCTCCCAAACAAAGGAGGCTGGCTGCCAGGGCCAGAAACCCAGAGAAACCCAGGAGCGTATCCACATGCTGACACACTGGGGAAACTGGGTTTAAACCCGGTTGGAGAGAGATTCTTTCTGGTGGATGATGAGGATGAAGGTTGCAATGAAAGCCAGCGATAGCCTCTGTGCCCAGAACGGCATCGTGGCTGGAGGGGAAGGGACCCTACAGGTAGGAGCCGTCCTCACCCGCCATCGCCCTCTGCTCAGAAGGCCCACAGCGTCCTGACGGTGACCGGTGAGTGGCTCTGGGTCCGACCTCCGGACAGTGAGAGGTGTGGGCTGCCGGGGGAGGAAGAAACAGGCCACAGGAGCCCCATCCTTTTGGATTTGGGGCCCGGGCCAGGCCCCCCACCCCCCAGTACCAAAGGGCTGCCAGCCTCCGAGCAATCAGCAGAGTCGAGACTTCTGGGAGCCGGGGAGCAACAGGTCATTCATCTTCCTTTTCTCCCCCCACCCCACACCGCCCCTTTTCCATTGCCAGGGGAGGGCGGAAAAGATAATGGAGGGAAACGATCAGGGTTTTTAAAGTAATTGGGTCTGATTGGTCTTTTCATTTGTCTGGAGAGATCTGTCTGCCTGGAGGAGCAGGAGGCAAAAAAGCCGGAGTCTCGCTCTCCAGCCCCATCCCAGGATCTGCCAACCCAGCCGCTCTCTCTCTCTCTCCCCCTAAAACCACTGCCTGCCTCCTCCCCGCCCCTGCCAGACACATGTACCTGCCAGCCGTACCTCCCGATGCTATGACTCCAGGGCAGAGACCAGGAATTCACTCCACATACAGCAGGCTCTGTGCTGGGCAGCGGGACCCCGAGAGGACAAGGACACAGCTCAGCCCTCACTGAGGAGAGGGGCGCCGTACACCAGTCCTCACCCACGGTATTACTGGCGGGAGGGGAAGATGACAGGAAGAGCGGTGGCTGGGGAAGGCTCCATAAAGGGAAGCGGTTCCTGCGAAGGCCTTTTCCAAGAACGGGGGTGCTCCAGAATGAAAGCTGTGTCCCCACAGAATCCATCCGCTGACACCTAAGCCCCAACGTGATGGCACCGGGAGGTGGGGCTTCTGGGAGGGACCCCAGGGAGCATCGGGCTCCTTCCGCCCTGCGAGGACCCAGGCAGCTGCCTGTGATGCCAGAAGCAGGCTCTCCCCACACATGCCAGCACTTTGACCTTGGCCTTGCAGCCTCCAGAGCCGTGAGAAATAAGTGAATGCACTGAGACCGAGGGCATTTCAGGCAGGAAAACCGGAGACCTTTGGTGTCCACTGGACTTTCTGATCCGGTGCCCAGGGCACGGAAGCGTCAGCCGAAGACATTCTCTGTAGCTGGAGGTCGGTGGGTAGAGGAACTGGGTTCGCAGCAAGAGAAGGGGGTTCTCGCCAAGGGCAGGCCGAGGTGACGCGATAACGAGGGTGAGAGGGTTCTCCAGGAAGCAGAGTAGCCAGAGTCTTTGCTGAGCTGGGGCCCCGCAGGCCAAGGTCAAGGGCGGTCCGTTACAATTGACTACGGCGGGGTCCGGGCGGGAGTCTCTGCCGCTGACCTTCAAGCCTTCATCCTCGGGAGCAGCGGTCGTCAACAGGTGGTCCGCGGACCATTGGTGGCCCCTGAGGTCCGAAAGGTTGGCGACCGCTGCTCTGGGAGATGGAGGCTGAGGCTGAGAAGGATGAACACTCGCTGCAGAGAAAGGCCACAGTGACCCGGGCCACTCGGGGTCACAGCTGCAGGACAGTGGGGGGGCTGCTAATGGCCTCACCCTTCTGGCTTCTGGCCCCTCATTCTGGAGCTTCCACCACTAAGATATCCCTCGTGCCAGCACACTGGGAGACGGCTCCAGAGTGGGGCTGGTGGGAGAGTTTCCCCAGAACTCTGTTCCCTATTCCTATCTGTCACCCCTGTCAAAACCCTGGACCCCCCGACAAGCACCATGCTGGCCGGACTGCCCCTCCAGAGGGGAGAGTCAGACGCGCACACAAGCTTCCTTCCCCACCTCTGCCCACCCAACCTCTCTCTTCCCGAGATAGAGACTCCCCTGGACCACTGAGAAGGTCCCTGCCCAGAGAGAGGATGAACAAAGAGACAGAAGCGGTGCCCACCTGGCCCTCTCAGGTGTGCTGAGGTCGGGGGAGACCCGAGTCCCAGGCCCAGTCCCAGCTCTGCCAGCATGCTGTCACCTCCACTCACGTGCTTGTCAATGAAGACAATTGGTGCTTGGTCAATACAGAGGCATGCAGACCCCTGCTATGTCTCCAGGAAACCCTGCATCACTCGGTTCTGGCCCTCTGAAAGCTCCCTGTAAAAGGCAGCAATAATCCAGGTGTCGACTCCACCATGAACACCTTCTAGAACAAGGGCACAAACTCGTGAAACGCTTCTCGGCATCAACGGTACAAGTGCAAACGTCCAACCCTGCGGACACGCTATCTCGGGCTGCCCCCCGACTCCAAGTCACCTCCGTTCTCCTCCTTCTTGGACGGACTTCTCCTACCGTGACTCCAGCAGGTGCAGGCCGGAGCTGCATTTAAATGTCACTTTGCAAAGACAGGTGCCTCTGCACCTCCGGCGGTCACGTGGCCTGGCAGACGCCCCGTTTCCCGGCTGCTTGCCAGCTGCTGGCCTCAGCCCTGACCCCCGCCACTTCCTCTCTGAACATCGGAGTGAGAATGTCTCCGTGCGTAATGTTTGCTCTAAGGTCACAATTAGACAGATCCCACCAGAAGGGCCAGCGTGAAGAGTCCGGCTAGGGACCCCTGGAAGGACCTGGAAGTCACACGGGAAAGAGGTCAGACCCAAAGAGGTCAGTGACCGCCAAGGAAAGCAGCCAGGGTCACGGGGAAAGTGGCTGGGGGTCACTTCCAGAGTGCTGTCCGGCGGTGCAGCGGAGGCAGGCAGGGAGGGAGTCAGCCAGAGGTCTGAGCCACGTATGGCTGGAAGCCAGGCCAGATCACGGCATGGGCCCTGCTGATGAGAGAGGTGCCTCTACCTTAGAAGGCCGTGACTCCTTCTAGATGCCCTTCCTACCCAAAGCCAGAGCGGGATCCGTGCGTGGCTGGGGAGAGCAGGCTGCGGGAGCAGAGGGCCGGGAGGCAGGATGCCCGCCGATGGAATGTCACTGCCCGTTGTGCGGCACGAATGCTCCCCAATCCTCCTCCTCCAGCGGAGCACAGAAGGCGACTCCCCTACAACAGACCTTGCCTGAGGACGCATGGCTACAGCAGACACTCAGACAAACACCCGCTGGCCCACTCCCTTAAAGAAATCTCATTACAGGCTAAGAATCAACCTCCAGTTCCTCGCAGATAATCCTCGGCCTCCGAGGCAAATTTTCCGGATCACTAAGGCAGTTCTTCCCTGCCAGCGGATGGGCGGTCCAGCTGGCAATGGACCATGTAATCAGGAGAGTAAATCCAGACCGCTCCCACAACCTCCCCGCAAGACAGCGGTCGGCAAACTCATTAGCCAGCAGAGCCAAATATCAACAGGACGACAATTGAAATTTCTTTGGAGAGCTACATTTTTTAAACTTAAACTTCTGCTAACGCCACTTCTTCAGAATAGACTCGCCCAGGCCGTGGCATTTTGTGGAAGAGCCACACTCTAGGGACCAAAAAGCCCTGTGTGGCTCGAGAGCCACGGTTTGCCGACCACAGCCCTAAGGGACCGACCCCACGCGCAGCAACTGGAGCCCAGGCCCGCACCTGGCCACCAAAGGCCTGCTCCCGCCTGCCCAGCCCCCACGGCCAAGGCCACGGCACGTAAGAGAAGATGAGGAAACGAGACGGCTGGCTGTACAGCCCACACTGGCAGCGGGAGACCGTGGGCAGGAGGAGCGAGTGGGCACCGGGAAGCGGTGACAGTCCCCGAGTTGCCATCCGGACGGCCTCGCCTGCTCACGGGTCCTGGGAGGGGGTGAGGGAAACACCCTCAGGAGAGAATGCGTCAGGAAGATGGTGCTCGATCCATCCCACATGGAGCCGGCAGAGCCCCTGCGGAGATGGCACACGTGTTACTCCCTGAAATAGCGGTTCTTTCCGCCTCGTCCCCTAAAACGGCGGCAGATCTGACCACTCCCCACCCGCCTCCACTCGCTGCTCCAGCTCCGGCCGCTCTGCATGGGCCCGGCTCGTCCTCCCACCACGGATACCACCACAAATAAGGACGACAGTCCAAGCACTCTGCCCCCGGAAGTGCACCCACAGGCCCTGGGCTGCAGACAGGGTCCCTGCATGGGTGGCCACATGGGAGAGGGGGAAAGGCTGCACCACTCGCAGGTCCGATGCTACTGCCCCTCCTGGGGATCGGGCCCACAACCCTGCCATGCGCCCGGACTGGGAATCGAACCGTGACCCCTGGTTCACAGGCTGGTGCTCAACCACTGAGCCACACCGGCTGGGTGGTTTTCTATGTCTTTTGATGTTATACCTTCAGGGGGGCCTTACCGATTGGGAGAGACTGCCCCTCCCGGGACTAGCTCGTTCCTAAACGGAGTCAACATTTTATCTGGGAGGTCGCTTGTCACGTGCGGGCCTCATATCGAGCCAGCCTTCCCCCGCCATCATCCGGGCCGGGTACTGAACGACTGAGGACAGTGCCTCTACCCGAAGCTGGAAGCAAGTGCTGTCCTTCCCATGGAAACCCCAAGGAAGGCTCTGGCCTGGGCGCCCCCTCACTCCTGTCCTCTGCCTTCTGGTCACCCCCATGTTTCCCTGTGGTCCCGTGTGGCCTGGCTCGCCCCCTCCTCATGGGAAATGTAAGTGATAAACTCTTCCTTTCTCTGACCTTACTCAGCCACCTTGTGGTTATAAATGAGACACCACACACCCCTGTCCTCCCACCCCCCAATCAGGCTTTCTCCAGCCCCCCTTTCTGCTCCGGGTCCCCGCACGCTGAACTCACATGCTGGCATCTTGTGGATCCCGGCGGCGGGCGGAGCTGAGCCCGTGCGACAAGAAGCCACGCACCAGGCCCAGATGGTCCCTCGCAGTCAGCCGGAGCTGACATTTAACCGAAATGTCCCTGATTCAGTGTTGTTACTTTTTCAGTTTGCCAAGGAGACATTTTTAAGAAACCTCCACTTTCTGTTTGTGCAAACACAAACCAGCCACCTGCACCTCTTTAACCTAACGACCACCTACACCTATTTAACCGCCCGGGCCCGCACCTGCACATGGAGAAGTACCCAGAATTCTCCGCACGCAACGGGATTGGCCTGTTTTTCCAAAGGGGATCACGCGTAGGAGCCGCTGTACCTTTGCAACAACGGGGATTTCTGCGAGGTTCCCTGCGTGTGAAGGCGCCATTCATTTCTGGCGTTTAATCGCCAAGAACGGCATGCTGTGAGCTGTGCTCACAGTGGTGAAATGCACACACATACATGTCCATGCACACAAAACATGCACACACATAAACATATGTACACACAAATATGTGCTCGCACACACATACACACACACAAACTTGAAACCTTGTAACAGGAGGAGTAAAAACAAGAAGACACCACAGGCCGAAACTGGTTTGGCCCAGGGGATAGAGCGTCAGTCTGCGGACTGAAAGGTCCCAGGTTCGATTCCGGTCAAGGGCACATCCCCAGTAGGGAGCCTGCAGGAGGCAGCTGATCGATGTCTCGCTCTTATCGACATTTCTAACTCTCTATCCCTCTCTCTTCCTCTCTGCAAAACATCAATAAAATATGTTTTTTAAAAAAAAAAGAAGAAGAAGATACCATGGGATCACCCTAAACATAAATATAACCTTATGTCACTAAGGCCTGTCACACTGGCTAAGACGGCCTGCAGGCTCCTGGAGGTATTTCCGGGTGCCCAGCCCATTCTCCACCAATGCCCACGCTCTGCAGGCAGCACGTGCTACACCTTCCCTTCCCGCCTCATCCTCCCCTCTGGACCTCCTACCTGGGGTGCAGGCCTAGCTGTCTCCACCCCAGCAGCTGAGCTGGGCCCGGCCACCACGGACAAGTCCTTCGAGCTGGCTGGTGTGGGCAGTGATGCCTCCTTCCCCCAAGCTTCCCGATGCCCAGCGCCCAGAGTCACGTTTCTTATTCTAAGCAGCCTCTGCTCTTCCATCCACCTCACAGCCCTCTCCCTTCCATAAGCAATGACGGGAGTGGACGTTAATGACCCAGAACAGGCAGGGCTCTGGGGTGAAGGTCTGATTTAGAAATGAAAGGTGCACCTTCCCCGTCAGGCTCAAAACACACATCCCTTCGTCAGAGAATCAACAGTGGAGGGTCCCAGAAGGCGGGGCTGGTGGGAGATGTGTGTTATCTCGAGGTAGCGGGTGAGAGGACAGGTGCTGAGAAAAAAACCCCGTCCCATTAGGTATCCTCCCAGACAGGGCACGCTGTCACCCCCCTCAGGGGCTTGTAGGAACTGAATAATACCATCAGGAGGGAACCGGAAGGAAATCTCCCAGGAGCACAGCACACGCACCCTCTCCCACGTTCTGCTTATTAAGCAACATCCACCCGTGCAGGCCGTAAGTCTGCGAGCGGTGTGACCTACTTGTTACACAGCAGAGCTGACTCATACATCCCGGTGCGCACGGATACGTGATGTCGACGTTAAAGCTCTTGGAAGCACACACTTCAATGCAAGGAATAGGCCTGAGTCCCATGTGCGCCCTCAGGCCTGTGAATCCTCATCTTTCTGGGAAGAGCCCTTAGACCGTCAATTCTGAGAAAATGCCAGCATCGTGGTGAGTCATCTAACTGCGAAACTTAATGAAGTAAGTGTGTGTGTGTGTGTGTGTGTGTGTTTACCAGGCATGCTTTGGACAACAATTGCATCTAGAGGGTGTACTCATCTCTGTTGTCACGGCATGTTTTTGTACTCTCTCACTGAACCCCGGTCACCCCAGAGACAGGAGAAGGCCAGCTGAAGCCACAGAGGCCAGAGAGACATGAGAACATGTCCCCAAAGGCGGCACCAGGGACCGGGTGTGCCTCGGCAAGCCCCCGTCCCTCCTGCGGGGGAGCAGCGGGGCCAGATGGGTAGAGGCCCCTCTGGCTTCAGAACCACTGTTTGGGGGAAGCAGGCTGTTCTGAGAATGTTGATGCTGTTGCTAAATTGATGCCCAACCATACAAAACACAAGACTACTGATGTTTTTTAAAGGGGAGTTGTCAATCAAACTGAAAAGCCTTCTGGGACACTTCCAACGTCTCCTGAATAAAGCCACCATCCCGAGGTGACCACCTCCAGGGACCCCCGACCCATGTGTCTCACTGAGGCTGAGCTGGCTGTGCTCAGAGAACACTCACTGCTCCAGAAAGACTGACAAAACCCCTGCAGAGAGAGAGGACCCCACGCCCAACGAGCCGGGCTGATGCGAGCCTCGGGGACCAGGCAGGAGCTACCCCAGGGCGTGGACCCCAGGCAGAGCCACGAATGGGCTTCCGTTAGTTACAGGGAACAGGCGTGCCCTCAGCATGTGTGCCAGGTGCTGTGCCAGGCCCATCGCATGTAAAAAGCCTGTGAACCCACCACACGAGTACGTTTCCCGGGGAGAGGGTCTCCAGCAGTGGGTCTCAGGTAGGGGCAGTGGCCGGTGGCAGCGAGCCCAGGAGGCACCCCGCTCGTTCCGGAGGTGCCCCTTCCTCGGAGCAGCTGCAGCCCCGGGCTGACCGTCCGGGGTGGAATTCAAACTCCGGGGCCTAGCTCCTTATGCACGGCCAGCCTGCCGGTCCCCTCTGCTCCCTGGGGGACGGGCCTCGAGGGGCCTTGGGAAATGGCCTGGGCACTTCTGTCCCAGGGCCACACTGACTAGGGGTTCCACAGGCAGCAGGGGCTGGCGACCAGGGGCACTAAGCCACATACAACGCACAGGGCGGGATGCACCGCCACGAGCGAGTGCCGACCACCCAACCATCGGCGCTTGGCGCTCTCCTTCCCACAAAACGGTCCAGACGGACGTTCTGAGGATGGGGGCGGGGGAGACGGTCATCAGGGGGGTCCCAGGAAGGAGGCGGTCGTTCAGAGCACCCACACAGACATCACAGCCAGCCCCGGCCACCTTCAAAGCCCTGCCTGCCCCCTGACGCTGAGCCAACATACCTTGACTTAAATTTTTTTCAAATGCTGAGATGTCACGCTGTTAGTTTAAAGCTGCATCTCTGTTTCTTAAGGGAAGGGGAACAGCAGGGCCCAAGGCCCTCTGCTGGTTGTCACCGACGACACCCTAACCCTCCGCACCCCATTGGGGGTGTCCTGGGGGCCTGGGAGCCCTTGGACACTCTGGATTTCACCCCATTAAGTATCCTATGCATGGAAGACGGTAACGGCCAGGCAGGTCATAGGAGACACTGTGCTTGGAACATGAAACGCATCTCTGTGTTTAACGTACGGTGCTGAAGTGTACCCCGCGGAGAGAGGCACCAGCTTGCCGATCTGCATGAACCCTGGAAGGGGTACCATGACGTGTCCTGACTGTGCACAGGGAGTTTTTGCGGGGGACAGGGTGGCGGGAGACGCAGAGAGAGCCTTGATGCAGCCGCTGCAGACTCTGCCGGTCAGCTCAGAGCCCAGGCTGAGTCAGCGCCCTGCTC
Source organism: Lasiurus borealis (assembly GCA_004026805.1). Lineage (NCBI taxonomy): Eukaryota > Metazoa > Chordata > Mammalia > Chiroptera > Vespertilionidae > Lasiurus > Lasiurus borealis. The sequence continues at coordinate 20,199 of PVJN01024754.1, forward strand.
TCCGGTCCCCCCGGAAGGACGGACAGACAGACGGGATGATCAAACTCGCCCGGTGCAGCCTCTGCGTTCGGAATTTCAAAGGCGCTTCCGGAGCTCCGTGGCTCCCACGGCCGCGGCGGGAGCCCAGCGCAGCTCATTAGTTCTGGCAGAGCTGCTCAGTGTCATCCTCGCGGTGGCCTGCGCCGGTCCCTCCCTTCCTGGGAAGCCATTCATCTGCCGCAAAGGTTTCCCTCTGCGCGCCTGAGCCTGAAAACCGGCGGAAAACGGGACTGCTGGCTCCAGCCACTGGCAAAGCTCGGCTTTGAGGTCCTGGCCGGATCCTATTAGGAGCCAGCGGGCGGTCTCGAGCCTCCTCCCTGCAGCCCCTCTCCAGCTGAGACAGGCAGACAGCAGCGAGGGGAGGGGTGCGGGGCAATCAGACCCCTCGGGTGGAGCAGTGTTGCAGCCTCAGACCCTGCAAAAATGAAAATTAATCTTCTTCACCCCCTTGGCCGCGGGAGACGCGGGGAAGCAGGCACAATCTGACACTCGATGGCTAATAACTCTACGTGGGGCTGGATGATGGGCAGGTTGAAGGCGGCTCCCTGAGACACTGAGAAGAAACGCTTGAAGGAAAAGCTCATTCTCCATGATAAAACTCAGGCGTGTCTGTCTAGACCTGTCACGGGGCTCTACCCCAAATGGATGGCAGGGACCCCAACAACAGACGGCCTGGGTGAGTTTAATTAGCACTGCAGGCTAGCAGGGCGCCGCTCTGCAAAGCCAACGCAACGCAAAGGTGGGGAGGGATTTACCCGGATCTGTTTTTCCAGAAAGAGAGTAATCTACCCACACGAATCTCCATGTGGAGCGGGAAGGAAGGGCTTCTGAAGAGCTAGCCCTCTAATCACTGTACCCCAGGAACACTGTGCTGGGGCTGCAAAAGGCACCCAGGGCTCAACGGACCCCAAAAGAATTTCTCCAAAGTCTGTCCATTCACAGGCAGATCACCTGAGAGAGGTGATGAAGAGGGCAAAGGCACAACATCGAGGTAGAGAGACAGAGATGTAAAGAGGCGAGTGAGAAAGACCTGGAGAGATGGAGAGACAGAGGAGATGAAACCAGGCGAGGGAGACAGCTTGTGAACCAAGCGGAGAAGCACGGGCGGACTGTGGCAAAGAAGGGGAAAGGTTACCAAGGTAACACCTTCCCCAAAGTACGGGCTGGGAAGCTGAGCCCAGAGACGACACTTGCAGCCTCTGATGTGATAGCCACACGGTCATGACTGTTCACCTGTGAGTCTGTGTCTGGTCATGACCGCTCACCTGTGAGTCTGTGTCTGGAAGTCTGTGTCCAAGCACCAGCTCTCAACTCCAAGGCCTCAGATCAGAACCAACGTCTTTCTCCCCTCTCCCCTGATTTTAAGTTCAGTGAGCACTTCTCCTACAGGCCCATGGGAGAGGAAACATGGAGCAGAAAGAGCACCCCACATGGCACAGGACAGACATTCTTACCATTCCTATTCAACATATTAGAAATCCTAGCCAGTGCAATAAGGCAAGAAAAAGAAATAAAAGGAAGAAATGAAACTGTCACCGTTTATAGACATGACATAGAAAACCCCAAGGAATCTACCAAAAAACTCTTAGACCTAATAAATGACTTTAGCCAGGTTGCAGGATACAAGACTAACACACAAAAATCAATTACATTTCTGTATATTAGCAATAAACAATTAGAAACTGAAATTCAAGAAACAATATCATTTAGAAAAGCACCATAGAAGGAAATACTTTAGATTAAAAAAAAATCTATCCAAATACATGTGGGATATATATTTTGAAAACACAAAGCACTAATAAACAAAATGAAAGGTGACTTAAATAAAAAGATATACCATATTCATGAAACAGAAAACAATATTAAGATGTGAAACTTTCCCAAATTGATTTATAGATTCAATACAATTCTGACCAAAAACCCAACAGAAATTTTTGTCTATTGTAACAAGCTGATCCTAAAATTTGCATATATAAGCAGAATAACCAAAACCATTTTTATAAAGAATAAAGTGGGAGGACACATGATATCTGATCCCAAGACTTGCGATAAAGCTATTGTAATTCAGAGAGTGTGATACTGGTGAAAGGACAGACACCTAAACCAATGCAGCAGGATAAAGAGTCTAAAAAATTGACCCAAGTATGGTCCACGATTTGTTTTTCAAAAGCACAAGGCGAGTGGATGGACAAAGGTCAGTCTTGCCAACTCCCGCTGCTACAGCTGTATATCCACAGGAAAAAGAACTGAATCTCACACTCTACCTCCCACTTTATCCAAAAAGAACTCAAAATAGCCCTAACTGGTTTGGCTCGGTGGAAAGAGCATCAGCCTGCAGACTGAAGGGTCCCAGGTTCGATTCTGGTCAAGAGCATGTACTTTGGTTTCGGGCACATCCCCAGTGGGGGGGGTGCAGGAGGCGGCTGATCAATGTTTCTCTCTCATCGATGTTTCTGACTATCCCTCTCCTTTCCTCTCTATGAAAAATTAATAAAATATATATATTTTTTAAAAGAACTCAAAATAGCAGGTTCTGCGTGGGAACAGCAAGGACATTCAAGACCCACTTAGGAGGCTGTGAGAGGTTTGCGTACGTTACAGTGAAACGTATAAAATGGAGATGCATGGAATGCACCATTTGTTTCCCGAGAAGATATGAATCTCCTTGAGGGAAAACGTCACTCAATAGCTTTCCTGTGTAGGGCATGAACCTCTCCCCTGGAAAGAACACTGAGGTTGACGTGAGCAAATCTTGCAGTGGCTGCAGAGGATCAGTGCTGTGAATCCTGGGGGAGCCCGGAGTGTGAGGAAACAGAGCAGAGACCTCTGGCCCCCCGCATCCAAGAGCTGCAAAGACATCTTGCGCACCCTTTCCTGCCATCGACTCCCGAACACCTCTGCCTCCCCTGCCAGTTCATGAGTTTGGGGTAATCCAGCAGGAGTCCTGAGAGTCAGTTCCTTTGGGGGTAACCCACTGGAAGTGGCTGGCCCATCCCTTTAAGGCCTGCAGCTCCCCAATGCTACCACCATCAGCGTCACGTTTCAGTGAGACGGCTCATTTCGTTTGAAGCTACTTGGAGCTATTTTCCTCCTCCGGTCCCCGGAGGGAGGATGCACTGGGGACAAGAAGGCAGAACAAGATACTGGAATGCACACAATGGGAAGAGGACGCGGGAGGTGGCACAGCCGTGCGTGCTGACAAAAGCAGCCCGAGTGGAATAGAGCGAATCCCATACTCCTTTTCTCCACGGCAGGACTGCACCCACCCCATCCCAGATGTCAGAGGTGTCGCTGCCAGTTACCTTACCCAGGTTCAGACCCCTGGCCTTCCCCCTCGGCCCGCTCCTTCTCCACGGCTGTCTCTCTCAGTCAAGGGCATCCCTTCTTAGGCACTTTCCACATGAGGCAAAAGAAACAAAAAAATAAATAAATAAAGAGCTGTGGTCTTGCCTGACCAGTGTTGCTCAGTAGTGGATCATCAACCTCTGAACCAGGAGGTGACAGTGTGATTCCCGGTCGGGACACATACCCGGGTTGTGGGCTTGATCCCCAATTGGGGATGTGCAGGAGGCAGCCGATCAATGATTCTCATCGATGATGTTTCTATCTCTCTTTCCCTTTCTCTCTGAAATAAACACAAAAATGTATCTTTTTAAGAAGAATTGTGATCTTAAATACTTGAAACCAAAGTACCACCTGTGTTTCTCCAGCTGAAAGAAATTCTAGAAAAAAAAAAAATGAGATCTGGGAAAAAACAAAACAAAATGATCTGAGAAGAGAGCTCCCCACATCTCTGGGTCATGGCAGCCTGGCAGGGATAGCCTACCAGAGGCTGGTACTGCCCGAGCCACTTGCCTGCTCTGTTTCCCCAAAAGCACATTTAAACAAACAAACAAACAAAAACCCACGCACATCTCCTGGTTTAATAGACTTAGGGGCGGAAATGAATGTGTCAGAACGCTTACAGAGATGATAGACCTGCTGGCCCAGCAAATGCTGAATTCTGCATGAGGAGACAGGATCCCTAACTCCTCGGGAGACACGCAATGAATATTTCAAAGAGCCCGCAGCTGCTCCGAAGGCTCCGATGAATTAAAGTTGATGGGTTTTTTATAATTTTTTTTTTCATTTCTGCCAGGATTAGCCTCCTCTTGTACCCTCCCCCTCCTTCACTTGTACATCAGAAACGAACCTTCCAGACGAACCCAGTCACCCGGTCCGCCTATTGGTTGAAAAATGGCCCCCAAAATTCATGTTCACCCAGAACCTGGGAATGGGACCTCACTTGGAAAGAGGTTTTTTGCAGAAGTCGTCAGTTTAAGAAGCGCCCATAGTGGAGAGATGGCTTTAAACCAATGGCTGGTGTCTTTATAAGAAAAAGGGGAGAGAAATTCAGACAGACACACGGGTGGTCCGTAAGGTCCGAGAGGTTGGTGACCGCTGCCTTAGGGCCTGTGCAGAACGCGTGGCCCCGGGGACACTTGGATGGGAGACTTCTGGCCCCCGGAACTGTGAGGGGGAAAGCTGCTTTTGTTCCAAGCCACCCAGTTATGGGGCACTGTCACGGCACCCCTAGAAAATGAATCCGGTCAGGAGAACGTGTCTACACACTCAGACGTGTAACCACAGTAATCTCCCCACAAGTGACCTGAGCCCATCCTCTCACACTTTCTTTGTTGGTGCTACATCGCTCAACTCCTGTCCCTACCGCTTCCTCCGCGTCCCCATCCAGGTCTGAGCTAGAGAGACAGTGAGAGCACCCCCAGGTAGAAGGATTCAAAGAAAACCAAGTCCTCTGCCAAGTCCTGGCATTTCCCCTGTTGATGACCATCCCTGGAAAGCTAGCGTTCCAAAAACTGGTTTAAAGCTATTATGAATGGTGTTCCCCTCAAATTCTTCTGTCCAAAGCTTAACGCCTAGCACCCCAAAATGGGATCATTTGGAGAGACGATCTTTAAAGAGGTAATTAGGCCGAGGCCGGCTTGGCTCAGTGGATAGAGCATCAGCCTGCGGACCAAAAGGTGCCAGGTTCAATTCCCGTCAAGGGCAAGTACCTTGGTTGTGGGCACACCTCCAGTAGTGGGCGTGCAGGAGGCGGCTGATCGATGTCTATCTCTCATCGATGTTTCTAACTCTCTATCCTTCTCCCTTCCTCTTTGTAAAAAATCAATAAAATATGTTTAAAGAGGTTAATTCGGTTGAAATGAGGTCTCTCGGGCAGGCCCTCATCCACTAGGACCAGCCAGAAGGGGGACAGGGACACAGGCAGGCAGAGGGAAGACCCCGTGAGGACACGGGAAGAAGACAGTCTTTTCCGAGCCAAGGAGGGAGGCCTCTGGAGAAACATAACACCTTGGCCTCGGACTTCCAGCCCGCACAGCTGCGAGAAAATAAACGTCTGCTGCACACGCCGCCCAGCGCGGGGGACTGGGTTCCGGCAGCTGTCCCCCGCTCCGAGGTGCCAGATGGCCTCCAGGCCTGGGCCTCGTGCAAACGCTCCCCGAAATGACTGCCTCACCCAGACGATGGGACTCAGAAAAAAACAACAACAAACAACAACCCCAGTTTGTTTCAAAGGGCAAGGAAAGAGGAAACGTGCTAAAGACTGGCCAGGCGAAATCATAACCCTCTCCAGAAGCAAAGGAATCTCTGACGGTGCCCACCCGTGAGGCTCCGGGCGCTGGGACGCACCGCCAGTCGCTCCCGCCGCCCACACAGCGCGGCGCCCTGCTCCAGACGGGATCTCGGTACATTTACGAACGATGCTAAAGAGCTCCTGGTAATTATCGTTATTGAACACTCTGCTCTTCATCTTCCAGCCAAATATTTCTGTATGAAAATGTGGCACATTTTAACAGCCTGCGTGCCGCTGCCATGTGCTGACAAGCTCAGCTCGTTCTCCGCCTCTGAGTGCGGAGAAGCCCGGGTCACAGAAAGGGGGCAGCCGTGCCTGCACCTGCCCGTTCCGGTCCCCACACACCTCCTCTCTTTGGGGCAGGAGAAGATGTTAGAGCTAAGCGGTTGCAAGGGGGAGGGGAGAGAGAGAAAAGGAGAAAGGGAGGGAGGGAGGGAGGGAAAGGGAGAGAGAAAGAGAGAGATGGAAGAGTCTAATTGCTAACCCACATGCCAAGACATTAAATCTATAAAAATAAACTGGAAAATTCATCTTTCATCTTTAGAGATCTTACCGATAAAAAGTCAAAATGACTGATGTGTCAGAGACTCCCTTAATGGCACCATTTTGGAGACCTGGTTATAAAGAAACACAGAGCCAAAACCGGTTTGGTTCAGTGGATAGAGTGTCGGCCTGAGGGCTGAAAGGTCCCAGGTTCGATTCTGATCAAGGGCACAATGTACCTTGGTTGCAGGCACATCCCCAGTAGGGGGCGGGCAGGAGGCAGCTGATTGATGTCTCTCTCTTATAGATGTTTCTAACTCTCTATCCCTCTCCCTTCCTCTCTGTAAAAAATCAATATAAAAAAAAAGAAGAAGAAAGAAAAGAAAGAAACACAGAGAATCTCTCCTAGGAGTTGCATCATACTCTTGATCAAATTCAAGTTCACTAACCTGTGCGCGACATATCGGTGCCGGAAGGGGCATCTCCTTCCGGGGAGACTTGGGAAGTTAGAAAACAGGGAAGAAGGAAACCATGGCGGTCACAGGAACCCTGGAGTGGCTGCACTAGGTCCCCTTTGATGCCCTAGGATTGGGCTGTGCCAAGGAACTCAGTGCCAAGGCAACCCAGGGTGGACAGTCACTCCCCTTAGCCCAGAACAGGATGCCAGCTGCCCCCCACCCAGACCCCACACGTTCATCCAAATGTAAACCTCCAAAGACCGACCAGCATGAGAACGCGTCTGCTGGGTCCACCAGGCAGCTGGAGAGACCGCGCCCGCTCAAAGGCGAACACAAACGCAGGCGCAGAACAGCGCAGAGGCGAGGACCTTCTCGGTCCTCATGTCATGAGATCTCCCCCCGCAGGCACCCCGGGGAGGGTGTTTGATGGGGAAACAGGGGAGAAGGATTCCAGGCACACGATGAAAAGAGGATAAGAAGTGTGACACCTGCGGAGAAATGAGGGTGCCTCGAGGCGGGAGAACCACATCCGGGGACACCTGTACTTCGGGGTGGCTCTGAGTGGGACAAGCTGAACGGGTGCTGCCCTGCGGGCTGGGGCACGTGGGAACCTGAGTGAGAAAAGGCCATTTCTCCCCACCACGATCACTTCATTTCCACGGAGGCTGCCACCCGGCACATCAGAAGCATAACCAAGAAGTTTAGACTCAGATTCAAACAAGTGTCGCTAACGGGCTGGTGACGGCACTTTATCCAAAACCATAACCCACTAGGTCTGCACCATTTTCATTTGACCAACCAGTCTCTCGCCTGCCAGGCTGTCTAGGAAGAATTACAATTGCCAAGTGAAGGCTCCGATTATAAAAGAACGAGAAGTCCAGTGCACAAAATTCGTGCAGGGGTAGAGTCCCTAGTGGCTGCCAGCTGCTGGCCCCGGCCTTCCTTCATTCCACGCCGCTGGTGGTCAGCGCATGTCATAGCGAGCGATCAAACTCCCAGATCTACTGAGGGGACACTCTGCATATTAGGCTTTTGTATATATAGACAGGACATTAAGGTAACACTGAGTCCCGGCAGGGTAGCTCAGTTGGTTAGAGCATCATCCCTATACACCAAGGCTGCAGGTTCGACCCCTAGTCAGGGCACAAGCCAGAATCAAGCAATGAATGCCTAAGTAAGCGGAACAACAAACCTCTCTCTCTCTTGCTCTCTCTCTCACCCCCTTCCTCTCTCCAGTCAATAAATAAAACAAATTTAGGGGAACATTGGATTCCAAGCAGAGCTTCTTACAGCCAATGCCCTCCTGACTTCAAGGCACAGTCACCTTCGTCCCCAACAAGCTTTGGGAGGATTTGAAGGAAAATAAACAGCCACTTCACAACTAAATAATTGCCTAAATTAAATCCACCTCTCTCTCTGCTGGAAAAATAATGCCGACTCCTGTTCTTTCCACATTTCTACAGAATTACAGACGATCCTCCATCTGCCGTGCTAATGGGTCAATAAACAAAAGCCCTCCCTCTTGAGGAGCCTCTCCTGCCTCTCTCAAGACAAACACACTGAAAGGGGACAGTTAATTAGGGGAAGAATGGACTGACGCACTGTTTGCTTCCCTGCCGAAGCCAGAAGAGGGCGAGTGAGGAAGAAAATGTACGTCCACTTGGGCCCGCTGAATGGGGGAGGCGGACAGACTGTAGTTCGAGACCTAGAGGAACGCGGGGTGTGGGCCCATGTGCTGGAAGTCATGGGACCCTGCCTTCCAAAACCAAATTTTTAAAAAAATGCTTTTATTGATTTCTTTTAGAGAGAGAGGAAGGAAGAGGTCCAGAGAAATAGGAACACTGATGAGAGAGAAACATCATCGATCGGCTGCCTCCTGCACACCCCGAACCAGGGATCGAGCTCACAACCTGGGCATGTACTCTGGCTGGAAATCCAGCAGGGGCCCTCCTGGTGCATAAGTCAATGCTCAACCACTGAGCAACAACCACCAGGCCACGTTTATGTGGGGCGGGGGGAGGAACGGGGAGCCATAAAATGTCAAAAGGTTCATCCTGTGGCGCCTGCCCATGGACCCCAGGTGTACAGAACCCCTGGCCTCCCTTCTAGAATTTACTCCCCAATGTCACTGCCCACACAGAGAGAGAGGTGCGTCCAAAATGCCCGGTGACACATGCTTTATAACAGCCAACGACTGGAAACCACCTCACGGACCCTCGAGGGGGGACCCAATTCGCTAAGGTCACGGCCAATAACAAGGTCTTAATGGGATGGACTGAGGAACGCCCCAGAAAATCAAGACCGAGGGGCGTGGTTAAGTGGGAAACTCCAGGTCCAGCCCCAGGGGCCGAGCAGAGCTGTCACACGCAGTCAGTATTCCCGGAAGGGTGTCAAAGAAACCGGAAACGTGCGTGTGTCTGGGAGGGGAGCCTGGACCGTAAGGATTGGGAAGTCAGGAGAAATCTTACTTTTTAATTTTTAATCTAGGCGATCACTTTTTTAATTAAAGGAAAACAGGTTGGAGAGAGATTAACAGTCGAAGGGAGAGAGACGGAGAAGGGGACAGAGAGAAATGGGGAGAAGAGGAGAAAGGAGAGAGAGAGGAGAGGAGAGACGGATGCTTTTAGCCAAGTCCCAGAACAGCGCCAGCCCTGAGAACAGTGGGTAATGTGAGACGCTTGGCACAGAGACATAAAGAGGCGAATTATCTCGTAAACGCGGCTCCCGGCCCGGGCCACTGCCGGGCTGAGAGCAGCTGGGCCTTCTCGCGCCCGGCGTGGGGCTCTGCCGGCTTTTCCTCCCGCCGAGCCAATCCCGGGCCATTCTCCCGGCAACGCCAATATTATTTTTTAAAGGCTCCTGTTGTTCACTAAACACCCATTAAGCCAATCTCCTTGCCCATTTACAGCGAGCTTAAGGGCAAATCCAGATGGCACACATAATGCACACTCGGGCCCGAGCTGCAGGAGGCCGGTCATCAAATAGCCATTATCCAGCTTAGAGGCCTCCACGGCCTGACACCCCCACGTGTGTCCAGGTGAGAACAGACCTTTCCAGAGATGGCTGGGCTGGCTCCCTCTTGGCAAAACATCTCTGAGCTCCCCCCCACACCCCTCCATCATACCCCCCCTAACCCCGCAGCCCCTGCTGGGGGCGGGGAGGGGGGAGGAGCTGAATTTGCTTTCGTATCTAAACAGCAAGAGCAGCGGAGGGTTGCTTGGAAACCTGGGAAGGCGCTTTGTCTGGGTGTCCCTGAGCAGAGGACAGACTGCCTCCCCCTCCCACAGTCCCAGGAAACAGTCCCGCAGAGCCAGCTCCCACCGGCCCTCTATTCCCCCGGCGTCCTGGAAAGGGTCCGTGGGAGGGATACCCCGCTTTTACCTATTCTGACTGACAGGCATTCCCCCTCTGGCCTTCGGATAAAGAAAAAAAAAAGGAACTGCCGAAACCAGTTTGGCGCAGTGGATAGAGCGTCGGCCTGCAGACTGAAAGGTCCCAGGTTCGATTCAGGTCAAGGGCATGTATGCTGGTTGTGGGCACATCCCCAGTGTGGGGCGTGCAGGAGGCGGCTAATTGATGTCTCTCTCTCATTGATGTTTCTAACTTTCTATCCCTCTCCCTTCCTCTCTGTGAAAAATCAATAAAATATATATTTAAAAAAGAAAAACAAAAGGAACAGAACGCAATCTCCTGGCTGAGTCTTTCATCCTGCAGAAGGCTGGGACCCAGGGCCAGAGCCTCCCAGGATGGCTAGCCCCGTGGGTGCAGCCGCCGAGAAGGGACAGGAAGCCCTCGGTCCCCGAGTTCCCATCACTCGGCAGGAAAAAATGTGTGCTTTCCTGGAACCTGCTGGCCCGGCTTAGCCACCAGCCGGTTCTGGATGCCCCAAGACAAGAACCGCAGACAGCACCCAGGTCGTCCCGATGGATCGGGGCCTGCGTAGCCCGGGTGACGGGG
>PVJN01024755.1:0-30769 GCA_004026805.1 Lasiurus borealis
AAATCATAATTTATTACAGATTGTTCGGCGGGGGAGATGGGTTTAAATGTCACTGGAAGTAAATTGTGGCGTGTCAGGGAGGGGTGTTAGCCACCGCCGTAATTGATTTATAATTTCACGTGTAAAACGAGCCACATTCGCCCATTGTTCGCGTATTATGTACCTCTGACAGCCGTCCTTTGAAAAGGGGGCATTCAGCCCGGTCAATCCACAATAATAATAAGAACAATAGTAACAGCAGCAGCGATACGCCAATTTTAAAGATAAGCAGTGGAATCAGCATCAGCACCAAGAACACGTGTGTTCAAAAATGGACGCTCCGTCTCTAGAATGCAGGGCACAAAGCTGTGTTCGAGGGAACGCACTTGGATATGAGCATCGGACTGCACAAAATTAAGTGGCCCTCCGGGGTTTATTTTTGTTTTGTTTTTAAATATATCTTATTGATTTTTTACAGAGAGGAAGGGAGAGGGATAGAAAGTCAGAAACATCGATGAGAGAGAAACATCGATCAGCTGCCTCCTGCACGCCCCACAGTGGAGATGTGCCCGCAAGCAAGGTACATGCCCCCAACCGGAATCGAACCTGGGACCTTTCAGTCTGCAAGACGACACTCTATCCACTGAGCCAGACCAGTCTCGGCCCTCTGGGGTTTTTAATCAAACTTATAAAATGAAGGCCCATCAGAATTTTAATTCCTCTCTACTCGGAGTTAGAGGGAAAGATCCAATAATCGGAGAAGGTGGAGATGGATTTACCTGTTTCTAATTTTGAACAGATTAAAGATAAATTCCATTCTGAACAGGAACTTACTAAGTTTGTAAGTCTAAACCAGGTCCCCGAAGACCGTGGTCGGCAAACTACGGCTCACGAGCCACCTGCGGCTCTTTGGCCCCTGGAGCGTGGCTCTCCCACACAATGCCCCTGGAGGCTCCAGGAGGATGGAACCACGCTGACACCTTTACGTTAGCCGATGAGATTTATTTCAGACTGTGATCTCCAGAATGACAAGAGAACAGATCCATGTTGTTTCGAAGCCACTACATTTTTATTTGTGTCATTGGTTAAAGTGGCAACAGGAGTTAACACACAGAGGAAGACTCTGATCCACGAAAAAGTGTGCTCCCAGACCCAGTGCGCTCCAGACTGATGGCCAACCCAGCCACCAAGCCCCACTCTGGATCTGAGTTGAGGCTTCCATTTTCAATTTTTTTAAAAAATATATTTTATTGATTTTTTACAGAGAGGAAGGGAGAGGGATAGAGAGTTAGAAACATGGATGAGAGACATCGATCAGCTGCCTCCTGCACTTCCCGTACTGGGGATGTGCCAGCAGCCAAGGTACATGCCCTTGACCAGAATCGAACCCGGGACCTTTCAGTCCACAGACAGACGCTCTATCCACTGAGCCACACCCTGCGGCATGGCTTCCACTTTCAACGGACCTGGACTCCTCCCTCCTTTGTTGGCATTCAGGTAGTTCCTGGAGTCGTCCTTTTTGAGGGACAGTAATCCAAGAATTTGACAACACTGCCCATTTCAGAACGGAGTAACATTTAGCTTGATTTAACATTTACCTTTTTGACCTAACCAGTTTGGCTCAGTGGATATAGTGTCTGCTTGTGAACTCAAGAGTCCCAGGTTTGATTCCTGTCAAGGGCATGTACCTTGGTTGTGAGCACATTCCCAGTAGGGGGTGTGCAGGAGGCAGCTGATTGATGTCTCTCTCTCATCCACGTTTCTAACTCTCTATCTCTCCCCTTCCTCTCTGTTAAAAAAAAATCAATATTTTTAATTTTAAAAGAATAATAGAAGAGTCCCATTTTGGAGAGTAAGTGAATGCAGTGCTCTAAAATGATCGTATTTATGGCTTATAAAAAATAAATTGCACTTATTCAAAAACATTAATGTACTACAAGATTTCCAAAATTTACATATAGCTTTTGATTTTGCCAAACAGTATTCTCTTGACCTGGCAAATGACTGCTCTGGATTGTCCACTTAGCATTCAATAAACGTTTGTAATATGTTAAGGAATTACAATGCGAATTTTAGACCCAGTTTTTTTAAAGTAACTACTTATTCAGTCTGACATAATGAGAAAAAGAGGAAATAAGACGCTTTCAATAAACTATTGGGATAATGTATAAAAACATCTTTTCTGAGGTCACTGACAGTAATTCATTCTTTTGCAAATGTGTTAGAAGCATATCTCATCCATTTTATTGAATCTTCCACCAGGGGCACCTTCCAGGTGTTTTTGTAACTGTTTTCCCTTGCTCTCCTCACCTTCCCACTGGATATAGGACAGCCACCTCTCGACCTAAATTATTAAAAGTCAAACTCAGCCTCCGGGAAAAAAGCAAGACTTGGTTGAGCATTATGAATTTTACCGATGGGTGAGCCTTGTGGTCATCTTTACAATCATTCATTCCAATCAATCATTCCAATCACTCATTCATTCACTCATTCACCAAAGATCTACATTGTCCCAACCTTGTATGACGTCAATGAGGGAAATAGGAAGGTGAAACAGAGAAGTCCTACCTAGTAAATACATAACTATACGTATTAGGTAATGACTACCAGTTGTTGAGTACTTCCTTGGTGAGGGACGATGACGAATCACTTTACCTCTTTCATCTAACATAACCCATGACACTGTGTCTTAACTGCTCTTTGGAAGTGAGGTAGAGAATAAGAAATTCATCCCAGGTTTGAGAAATACCATATTTTCAAGCATGTAAGACGGCTTTTTAACCCGGCTGTAAGGAAGATTGCATGCAGGCGGGGATGGGATCACAGGAGGGCTAAGATGATGTGCTCTCTTGGGGAGTCTGAGAGGGGGCATCTCCAAGGTGCGTTAACCTAGATGCACGGGAACTATGGACAGGGCTTCCGTAAGGCAAAGGTAAACATTTGACTAAAAAAGTTACCTGCTGCCGAGACCGGTTTGGCTCAGTGGATGGAGCGTCGGCTTGCGGACTGAAAGGTCCCAGGTTCGATTCCGGTCAGGGGCATGTACCTTGCTTGCGGGCACATCTCCACTGTGGGGCGTGCAGGAGGCGGCTGATCGATGTCTCTCTCATCGATGTTTCTGGCTCTCTATCTCTCTCCCTTCCTCTCTGTAAAAAATCAATAAAATATATTTTAAAAAATAAAAATAAAAAAGTTACCTGCCTTCTCAAGCTTGACTACCCAGCCACCATGACCTGCCCTGTTAGGAATTCATGATGAGATTGCCCTGTGAGGTTACTCTCCATAGAACCCCTTCTTCCATCCACAGCGACCCCTGAACTCAGTGTTGAAAGAAGAAAGAAGTCAACCAGACACAGAGAAGTAGGAGACTCTCACCTGCCAAAGGCCATCGCAGGAGGCAGCCTGGCTCTCAGAGCGGTGCTGTGTGTGGACAGAGAGTGAGACGTGAGGGAGGAGCCACAGGGGAGGGGTAAGATCCAGAAAGGCCTCGGAAGCCACACACAGAGGTCTGAGTGTCATCCTAATGGCGGTCAGATGCCACCGAAAGCTTGGAGACAGGAACATGGCGGGATCCGATTTGCATTCTGGAAAGGGTTTCCTGCCAGCTGCGAGGAGGAGGAGGGCTCTGAGCGGAGCTGGCTGCTCTGGGGTCAGGGAAGTTAGCTAGGAAGCTCGGGCCATCATCCCGGCGAGAAATGAGACAGGGCCTGCATCCTCCTCTGAAATATGGGGAATCTGGGGGTCCTCAAAGACACTTAAGGAGGGACTGGGGTCACAGCGAGTGAACTGCAAAGCCAGCGAGGAACACCGAGCCTTTTCCCACCTGCTCTGCCTCACTGAAGTGCTCTGATTTTTTTTTTTTTTTGCATTTATACGGTATTTTCTGTAATTAGTTTCAAACGCACACCTTGATTACTTATAAAATTACCTCCTACTCTTTGCCTCCTCTGGGCTCCTTTCTTCACGCACACAGGCATGGAAATATGCTCCTAACAACTGTGTTCATTCACTCATTCATCCCACAATTTTTTTTAATATATTTTATTGATTTTTTTACAGAGAGGAAGGGAGAGAGATAGACAGTCAGAAACATCGATGAGAGACATCGATCAGCCGCCTCCTGCACGCCCCACAGTGGAGATGTGCCCACAAGCAAGGTACATGCCCCGACCGAAATCGAACCCGGGACCCCTCAGTCCGCAAGCCGACGCTCTGTCCACTGAGCCAAACCGGTCTCGGCCATCCCACAGATTTTTATTGAGTACCCACTATGTAGTAGGCCTGGTGGTAAGTGCAGGGTATAAAAAAAAAGTCCATGCCTCAGAGAACTGCCAGTCTGCTGGGGGGACACATGATAAATATATAAACACATAAATAATTACAAAACGCGAATCTTTGCGACGAAACACCAATAGAATGCTGACCTCTGGAATAGCAGGAGTGCGTGGCCACACAAAGAAATGTCCTGAAAAGGCTCAGCCAAGAAGTCATCCGTTGAGATGGATGAATTAATATGTTTACACCTCATTTCTGTCAGTATCATTCTAGAAAAGAGACACTGGTACCTCTAGGCTGCTGTCATTATGAATAAACACTGGCCTTTAAAATACAAGGTCATAAAAAAATCCTATCTCATAAAAGGCTAATATGCAAATTGCCCCCTTTGGGAGTTTGACCTGGGGACGGGGAGTTCAATCGCTTGCCATGATGGGCACTGACCACCAGGGGGCAGCGTGGACCATGGCAGGCAGCCAGCAGTGGCGGCAGGGTGTTGAAAGAGCGAGGGAAGGAGGAGTTGGGGAGGCGGGGAGGCTGGGAACATGATCAGCCTTGATCCCCCGGCCAGGCCTACGGCCCCTACCCATGCACGAATTTTGTGCACCGTGTCTCCAGTAAATACAGTGGCACCTCGAGATGCGAGTTTAATTCGTTCCGTAACCTTGAGGCGTGGGAAACTATGAGACACTCGAGTCGCGGTAAACTGGTGGGCCGTGTGCAGCCGGCCAATCCTCGCGGTTACTCCTATCTCAAATGTTGCTCGTATTTCAAAGCAAAAATCGCTTGCTCCACGGCTCCTATCTCAAAAATCTCGTATGTTAGGGCACTCGTATCTCGAGGTACCACCGTACATGAAATACAAGGTCATAATCTCCAAATGGCAAGCAAAACTTATAAGAGCAGGGAGTGGAGGGTGGGAATGGGGAAGTCTGATCCACAGGAAAATGTGCTCTCCATCCCGGGGTTTACTGAGGCCACAAAGCTCGAAGGATCTCAGCAGAGGCTTTCTGGAGACTTCAGGATCAATTCAGCACCTCAGGTAGGTCTGGAGACCCGGATGGCACTGGGTCCAGGGAGGCTGATGCGCTCAGGGCTGAGTTCTAAAGTCAGTCAACGCGCACAACCACAGCTTATTTTCGTGAAACGCAACCCAAATCCTTATTAAAGCTTTCTTTTAAAAAAATGTCAGCAGTTAAAGAAAAATTGGGTTCTCCTCGTTGATAGCTCAAAGACGGATATCCCTAGATAATGCTTGGCTCTTCCGCGCTACCTTTTCATCTGTCATAATTTCCCCAGGCCCAATAATCTAATAAAAGGAGATTGGATTACGTATAAGATGGATGAGGTTCCACCTTGAGAAAAATGGTAATATGTCTACATAACGGGCTAGACTATGAACCACATTCTTTATTCCTTTATTTATACCTAATACACACACACACACACACACACACACACACACACACGCACGCACGCATGTAATGTACACGTAATGTAATGTTTGGCAACTTGTCATTCAGAAAGACTAATGACAATTACTCACTTTGGGCATTTGGCAGACATAATGGGACACTACTTGGGCAGTGATCAAAAATCATCTTCTTTTATGGTTCTTAATCAAAAATTTATTTCCCACTGACTCACCCAAGGAAAATGTGATCACCTACCTCAGCCCGGACTTATTTCACGACTAACAGGGGATCCTTTTTCTCTCCCATCCTTGGCGATGCGGAATAACTATTATTCCCAAGACCTCTTTGGGTTTTTTTTTGACCAGAAGAGGCATTTAGCTATGTCACCCGTGATGTATTGCACGTTTAATTGCACTATGCAGCTATTCAAAAAGCATTCAGAAGTAATCATTTAGCATTAATATCCCAGGGCAATCCAAGGTCACAGTACATTAAAAACTAATTCACGGTGGTTCGAGAATGCATTTTTCATATGCGGAGTCACATAATTCTTTTAGGATGAAAATGATAGCGGCGCTACAGAATGATGAGATACAAGAGATTCTGAATATCCATCACTGGACCTACTGTACAAACGGCGAAGCCAGACCTTTGTTCTTCTCGTTATTTAACACATCGCTAATCCGTATTAAACACTGCTGATAGGTTAACCTCTTATAAGACTGACCGTGTTTTAAGAAGCAACAACTCCTTATTTATTATCACAGACCAAGAAGAATTTAATACTTATTGTGATAAGTACACTCAAAAATGGAATAATCTCTTCTTATGTATGCTCAGGCTATCCTCTAAAATCATAACATTTGCATCAGGCTTTTGAAAAAGCAGACACATATGTTATGTGTCACGTGTGTGTGTGTGTGTGTGTGTCCTATCCACTGTCTTCCAGGAACGCTCTGGAGGGTAAATTTATTGTAACTCGCATCAAGCATCTATCACACTAACACAGTAGGGTCCTGAGACAATAGGCCCTCTGTCCAATGTAGAACGGGCAGGTCCCATGTTTAAGGACCTACCATCTCTCACACCCTATACCATCAGCAATGCCTTATCACCATCTGCTGCCATTCAGCATGCAACGCTATCAGGAATTATTTCATCACTTCACAGCCAATACTGCTCGATATTCATAGGCTAAACTTGCCATTCATAACTACCAAATGACAGTGCCAACCCACTGAGGGTCTTCTTAGTTTCTGTGTCTTTCTACGTCACAAATCGATGGCGCAGGAGTCAGGAGGTCTGTCCTACTCCCGGGATCGTTTCAGAGGATTAGAAGTATTATCACCACCGTGTGTGAGGGCACTGTTGCGGGTGCCAGGCATGAGTGGAGGATGGGCATACTCACGAAGGACGCGAGAAACTGAATCATCCAACATAAATAAGAGATAAGGTCTGGCCAGTGATAACAGGAAACCGACACAGACACGACATGACTGATGGCCGGTGAACAGTGCAGATGTTCAGGCGCTGAGTTTGGCCTCGGCGACAGCCCTGCCTCCAGCTGTTCTCCGCCTCCGCCCTCAGGACCACCATGATCTCCTGGAACATGTGCTACATCCTGGTTCACCACGTCAGCCGCCTCGCTCCTGACCCCGGAGAAGGTTCTTGCCCCGCCCTGCCAGGGAAAAGGAGAGGCCTGGGAATCTGATGACCTCAGAAGTGTATGGGATCGGGGAACAATTTTCAAACCAGGTTTCACACACACAAAAAAAGCTCTCTTTGGGGAAATTAGGGAAACCAGTCATTCTGATCTCTCCTGCTTTGTTCTTCTTCCTCAAGATCGCTGCTGCAGCTGTGTCGGGGTCCTTTTGGGGTTCCATACACATTTTTTGCAGTATCTGCTCTAGATTTGTGAGATTCACTGCTGGTAGTTTGATAGGGATGGTGTTGAATCTAGATTGCTTTGATGATGTTAACTCTTCTGATCCATGAACCCGGGATATGCTTCCACTTGTTGATAATTCCCTCTACTTTTTTTTTCAATGTCCTGTTCTGGGTGCAGGTCTTTTACCTTCTTGGTTAAGTTTATTCCCAAATATTTTAATTTTTGTTACAATGGTAAATGGGATTTTTTTTTTTTTTTTTTAGTTTTTCTTTCTGGGAGTTTATTATTGGTGTATAAAAATGCCATCCATTTCTCGGTGTTAATTTTGTAGCCTGCTAACTTTGCTGAATTCATTTATTAAATCTAGTCATTTTTTTTATGGAGTCTTTAGGGCTTTTCCATGTACAAAATCATGCCACCTGGGACGAATTACCATTTCACTTCCTCCTGTCCGATTCGGATGCCTTTTGTTTTTTCGCATTGTCCGACCACTGGGACATTGTCAGTGCTCTGTTGAATAAGAGGGGTGACAGAGGACATCCTGTCTGTCTTATTCCCGTTCTTAAGGGAAATGCTTTTAGGGTTTGCCCGTTGAGCATGATATGGGCTGTAGGTTTGTCATACATGGGCTTTATTATGTTGAGGTATGATCCCTCTACACCCACCTTCATTCTGATTACAAATACCTTAAAGTAGAAAGCTTTCTGCATCCATATAACTGACTCTCAGCTTTCCTAGCTATCGTCCCATCGCAGGCCAGCTAGTGTGGCTCAGTGATTGAGCCGTGACCTGTGAACCGAGGGGAATTATGCAAACACATAGACAAGGTCCTTTAGCCTCTCAGCCTCTTGCTCTTCCCCAATTTTCCAAAACATATATATATATATATTGATTTCAGAGAGGAAGGGAAAGGGAGAGATAGAAACATAAATGATGACAGAGAATCCCTGATCGGCTGCCTCCTGCACACCCCCCACTGGGGATGGAGCCCACAACCCAGGCATGTGCCCTTGACCAGGAATCAAACTGTGACCTCCTGGATCACAGGTCACCACTCAACCACTGAACCACACCAACTGGGCTGACCCACTTTTCTCTACTCTAAGATTGTAAGGACTTAGAAAGATTACACCAAATTCAGAAGAAACAAATGTGGTTTGGTACCTAAAAGTCTCTCAAATAAGGCAATGCTACATTAAATTTTTTTTAATATATTTTATTGATTTTTTACAGAGAGGAGGGGAGAGGGATGAGAAACATCAATCAGCTGCCTCCTGCATGCCCCCTACTGGGGATGTGCCTGCAACCAAGGTACATGCCCTTGACCGGAATCGAACCTGGGACTCTATCCCAGATGCTCTATCCATGAGCCAAACCGGTTTCAGCAGTGCTACATTAAATTCACCTCCTACATTGTTCCCAAGTAGCCAGCCTCTCATTACAGACCCAGTAAAGCCAGCAAGATTGACGGATAGAGAATCATATAAATCTAAAAATGGCATTGACTGGAATCTGAATTTCAGCATTTCTCATTGAAAGTGCCTTCAATGCGCATACCCTGGCCTTGCCCACCTCCTGTCAACCAGCAGTCTCAGACAAATCTTCTAGCCTCAGAATACCTAATAAAACACGTTCCTTCTCGAATAAAGTCATTCTCCTATAATATTCTCCGGCACACTCATTGTTATCTTTGCCCCCATCAACAGATTGTCATCACTGCCATCTCCATATGGCTGTATCCCTAGCAACCAATGATGCAGAAAGTGGAGAGGAGAAAACTCCGCTTAGACCAAGGGAGAAAACTGGATAAAAACTGCCCATCTTGAGTTTCGATTCACTATTCAGCTTCCTGGTACTCTACAAATCGTTTAAACCAAGTCCGGTTTTTATCATTTCTGAGATGGATAATTTGTCTCCCTTCTAGATAATTTTCTATAATATTTACTCTAATTTGAAACATTTTCCTTGGACAAAGCTAATCATGGAAAAATTTACCCAGACACTAACTCGAAAAGAATAAAAGAATGTTGTTACTCTTTCATTAAAGGTAAAGAAACTAGGATTTGTTTTGTTTTTTTTTGTTTTTTTGAAAGGAGGTTGATAAAAAATAGTTAAATTACCTGCCCAGGTCAGTAAGTTTATGAGTGTGAGTGAGGTCACTAATAAAATTCTGATTTGGGCCAAAACCGGTTGGGCTCAGTGGATAGAGCGTCAGCCTGCGAACTGGAAGGTCCCAGGTTCGATTCCAGTCAAGGGCATGTATCCTGGTTGCGGGCACGTCCCCAGTAGGGGGCGTGCAGGAGGCGGCTGATCGATGTCTCTCTCTCATTGATGTTTCTAACTCTCTATCCCTTTCCCTTCCTCTTTGTAAAAAAATCAATAAAAATATATATTTTTTTTAATTCTGATTTGGTTGGACAGAGCCTCTATTTGAATTTTAATTTTGGTTCCACAACTTGCTGTGTGGCCTCAGACAAGTGACACAAGCGCTCTGAGCATTGATTTTTCTCATTAAAACAAACGAGAATGATATATCACCTATTTCCTATGGTTATTATGACTTCACGTGTGAAAAACTCTTAGTGAGTGCCTGACACACAGCAGAGATGTTGAAAGGATTAGCTTCTTTTCTTAGCTACACGCTGCCCTTGGTCTATGCCAGAGGGAAGGTTAAGTGCTTGGTCTAACCCTGAATACTCCTCAGCGGCCATTGTTTTAGTGTCCAGTTGGCAGGGATTTAATCTCTGTGTCCTACTGCCCTCTTCTGGGTATCAAACAGCAGATCTGCCTGTGAATTCAGCTTATGGGTCCGCACAGAGCAAGCTCTGGACACGACTCAAGAACGCCCATTCCGAGAATGCAATGGAAGCAATTGCTACATACAACATGTGTGCATGTACACAGACCCGGGAGCTGGCGATGATGATCACTCATCACTCCATGTGATGGGTCAAAGCTCTGATGAATCAGCTCCAAGTGCAGTTCCTTTCGCCGCACCGGGTGTGCCAGGCAGTCTCACTCTGTGGGACAATTCTGAGGTGGCCACAAGCACCGACCATGCTGTGGGTAACCAGATATGAGAAACCTAAAAAATACTCTGAGATGGACTTGGAAGAGAATCCTAACCTATGTCACGATTTGGTCGTCCATCCTCCAAGCTTTTAAAACTTTGTGTGTGTGTTTATTTTAAATATATTTTATTGATTTTTTACAAAGAGGAAGGGAGAGGGATAGAGAGTTAGAAACATCGATGAGAGAGAGACATCGATCAGTTGCCTCCTGCTCGCCTCTCACTGGAACTATGCCCACAACCAAGGTACAAGCCCTTGACCGGAATAGAACCTGGGACCCTTCAGTCCGCAGGCCGACGCTCTATCCAGTGAGCCAAACCGGTTCCGGCCAAGCTTTTAAACCTTTAATTGTATTTATTCGCATACATATAAACCATCTATTTCCAAGTTACTAACATCATTGGTAACAGACGGCTGTTTTGTACCAAGTTGATATCCAAAAAAGCCAAAGACATCCTGATAAGTGTTCAGCTGTTTAGAAGTTTTTCTTAGGTAAGCGTGAAGAAATGTTTCAAGTAAGTTACAAAATATCTTGAGGTCCAAGACATATCAAAGGATAATTTATAGAGACTGGAAATATTAGAGAAAAACAATTATTTCAGGCAAGTAGCGAAATTCAAATTTCTACCTCAAATTAACTGAAAAGACATGATCTGTTATCTGATGACTTACTAAAGGTATAAGTGATCCCTAATTTATTTTTTTAACATATTTTGTTGATATTTTACAGAGAGGAAGGGAGAAGGATAGAGAGTTAGAAACATCGATGAGAGAGAGACACCGATCAGCCGCCTCCTACACACCCCCCATCGGAGATGTGCCTGCAACCAGGATACATGCCCTTGACCAGAATCGAACCCAGGACCTCTCAGTCCGCAGGCCAATGCTCTATCCACTGAGCCAAACCGATTTCAGCCCTAATTTATTTTTAAGAAAAACACAGAAGCAACTAGATAATACCTTGCACTTTTCAACCCTTGAGATTAATTTTTTAAGTTGATTTTACTCAATATCATAACAATTTTAGCGGTAAAAAGAACTCTTGACTTGGAATAAATGGATGGATTATAGGGTAAATGGACAGATGAATGAATGATTCAACAGAAGGAATACCCTTGGAATTTTAAATTTTTAACGTATTTTCCAATTGCTTCTATGATCCATACTTTCCAAACATAAATCATTTTTCCTATCATTTCAAATATTTGTTTTATGATCAATACCATCTAAATGAAGATAGGCATTGCTTTAAGAAGCAAATAACGCGAATTTGAGTCAAATTACATTTTAAATGTGCTAATGAGAAATTATCAACATTCTATAAATAAACCCTTCTGTAAAGTGAAGAATAATTTTATGTACCTAATAACAACCTCACTTATGTTTCATAAATCTCTAATATTACACATGGAATGTGTTAAAGCAAAACTTGCAAAGCAGATTTATGTATATTAAAAAATACTAAGACCCATTCTGGTTTAGTCTTGAAATTCATAGATAAGAAATATTTTCAACCTCACTTAGCAAAGGAGGGATGGCGGTAGAGCCGATCTCAGCACTGCAAGATATTAGACATCTGCTATGTTCCCTTCAGGAACACATGCACACTTTTAAAGACACACACACACACACACACTTCAGATGCCCATGTACTCATTTAGCAAACACTAACGGCCTATCATCAAGACTCAATTCAAAATTCATCTTCTCAACAAATCCCTAACATTCTCCAACAGAATAAATGCCCTTTACTCTGTCACCCTGCTCACTTGCTCATTTTTCTTATTGCCTTTACTGCATTGTGTTATAATTACTATTTAGGTGTCTGTCACTTATCTGGCCCATGAACTGCAAAAAGTATGGTCGCTATGTCTTACTCAGATTTCTAGCCCCAGCACCCGACTGCAAGAAAATGAACGTGAAACACTTGTCCAATCTGCACACAGTGGGGCTGCAAATGTAGCCCATGGCCTACCTACCCCGGTGTGTGTTCCTAACCACCAAGTCAGTGCTTCCCAAACTTTACCATGTTCTCAGACCACCTGGGGATCATGCTTATGGTCCCAGATACAGATTTTGTAAATTAATAATCCACACATGAAACCTATATGTTTATGCTAAGGTTACCCCAATAACATTTAATTTAAAAAAATCAGATCCTAACTCTAGCCAGTTTGGCTCAGTAGATTGAGCACTGGCCCATGGACTGAAGGGTCCCAGGTTCGATTCTGGTCAAGGGTGCAGGCTCTATCCCAGGCCCTGGTGGGGCACGTGCAGGAGGCAACTAATCGATGTTTTTCTCTCCCTGTGTCTCTCCTCCTCCCTTCCACTCTCTCTAAAAATCAATGGGAAAATATCCTCAAGTAAGGATTATCAAAAAAAGAAAAAATCAGATGCTTATTCAGTCCCTCTGGGGTGGGGCCTGGGACTCTGCATTTCTAATGAGCTTCCAACGATGTATCTGTCGGCCCTCTAAGTACTCTTAAGTATGAAGAAGTAACACTCTGCTCTTTCTAAATGCTGCCTTGCTTCAAACATTGAATAACCAGCTCTTCCCGACTTCAACCCAGACTCAGAGCCAACAAAGAATATAATAAGACGGCATGGTGGGTGGGTTAACCCCGTCTGGCCCGTGCACGCTGGCCCACAGTCACCTGCCCACAGGGCTGAGGGGCACCCTGGACCACACAGAGGGGCCTGTGAGCATCTGCAGTCCACTAAGGAATGGAACGATCGCCTTCTCACTCATTCTCCGCTGGTCTACGTTCCCCAGCATTTTAACTTGTTATTATTAACTGCAGCAAAAGAAACAATAACAATAATAATGATGCATGGAACCACTGAACACCATATTATCCAAAATAGGTACTTTTTAAAAAAAAAAAGATTTTATTGATTTCAGAGAGTCAAGGAGAAAGAGAGAGAAACATCAACGATGAGAGAAAATCATTGATTGACAGCTTCCTGCACAAAGCTGGCATGTGCCCTGACCAGACATCAAACCATGACCAACCTAGTTCTTTTTTCTTTTCTTTTTTTTTAATATATTTCATTGATTTTTTACAGAGAGGAAGGGAGAGGGATAGAGAGTCAGAAACATCGATGAGAGAGAGACATCGATCAGCCGCCTCCTGCAAGCCCCACAGTGGAGAGATGTGCCCGCAAGCAAGGTACATGCCCCCAACCGGAATCGAACCTGGGACCTTTCAGTCCGCAGGTCGACGCTCTTTCCACTGAGCCAAACCGGTCTTGGCCCAACCTTGTTCTTGGTCGACGCTCTGAGCCACACTGGCCGGACAAAAATATGTACTTTTTAAAGTACCTGTTCCTAAACTGAAACTTTTTTTAAAAGCTAAAGAATACCAACACCGAAGGAAGATCAGGACGAGCAAACTTAATAATTTAATGTTACAGGACAGAAAGTCATTCGACTTGAGCAACTTTTAATTCATTAGAGTGCACATATGCCAATTATGCCTGATTTATTCAAGAAGTTCAGCAGCACTGGAGCCTGCTGTAAACCGGTTGCCATGACACCCAGACTTTACAAGGACGTCGTAAAGATTCTGAGGATGGCGGCGAGGTATTAATTTTGACCTTCCATGGATTTAATGACAGGTGATAACGGTGTTGTACTCTCCTGTGAGAGAACGCTAGTCAGATACCAGGTATAAGCATAAAGATTTTTATCTATACCCAGCTTCTTCTTTTATTGGAAGTAGTTTAAAAGCAGCTAAAAGAAAATTGTGTCACTTAAAAGCAAGATTGCCTGTCTGTATATAGAATACATGTTTGTATACATGCACGTATCCTTACACACTTACATATTCCTACACCCCAGGTTCACATGTACATCTCATTGACAATTTCACTTGCCCTGATATTCTCTGAAAGAATAAATTTGGGGAAAGGAGGAATAGGCGGAGCACAGGGATTTTTCAGGCAGTGAAACTCTTCTATATGATACTGTAATGATAGATATTGATATCATGCAATTGCCAAAATCCACAGAACTATACAAAACCAAGAGATAAGCTTAATATAAACTATGGACTTCCGTTATTAATAACGCATCGATATCAGTGTGCTAATTGTGATAAATTCATCAGTAACACAAGATGTTAATAATAGGGAAATTCTTATGGGGAGCAAGCTGTGTGTGGGGGTGTGTGTGTGAGAGAGAGAAAGAGAAAGAGAGAGAGAAAGAGAGAATCTCTGCACTACCTGATTGATTTTTCTGTGAATTTAAAACTATCCTAAAAAAAATTAAGATGATGAGTTTTAAAAATACACGCGCACACTCACATTCTGGAGGAACCACTAGAAATAAAGATCATCAATGAAGGTGGCATGGTCAAGAAGTAAGCGATACTGCCCGGTACAGAATTTAAAAATTGTGAAGTAGAAACCATCTGTCTCACAAACTCTCCTCTTTTCACCCGTCCTTCCGTTTTCTGTTCTTGGATTAATCTTTACTAAATATGGACTAACTTGCCGAAACCAGTTTGGTTCAGTGGATAGAGCGTCAGCCTGGGGACTGAAAGGTCCCAGGTTCGATTCCGGTCAAGGGTATGTACTTTGGTTGCAGGCCCATCCCCAGTGGGGGGCATGCAGGAGGCAGCTGATCAATGTTGTCTCTCTCTCATCGATGTTTCTAACTCTCTATCCCTCTCCCTTTGTCTCTGTAAAAAATCAATAAAATATATTTTAAAAAATGGACTAACTTGCATGGCTGGTGTTGCCCAGGGGTTGAGCGTTGACTCAGGAACCAAGAGGTCATCAGTTCAATTATCAGCCAGGGCACAGGCCTGGGTGCGGCCTCGATCCCCCGTGTGGGGTGTGCAAGAGGCAGCTAATCAATGATTCTCTCTCATCACCGATGTTTCTCTCTCTCTCTCCCTCTCTGGAATCAATTTTTTTTAAAAAATTGGCAAACGAGAGAGTATATGCCCCGCATAAAAATATGCCAATCTATTTTTTTTAACCAATACTCCACTCGATATTTCAAGCTACCCTTGGCCAAATTCAACCATGAAGCCCCAGTTTGTAATCTCAGTCACTGACCTCTCTCAGGACTCTGCTATCTCATTGCTATGAATGGATATGACAACATCTTACTTTTGGTCTCACACACAGCAAAGCCTTACAGAGACACATCATTACTATCTCAGTTCTAACTTCTAGGACAGCTGTTTCTCAACCTGTAGGTCGTGACCCCTTTGGGGGTCAAACGACCCTGTCACAGGGGTCGCCTAAGACCATCAGAAAACACCTATTTCCCATGATCTTAGGAACCAACACACCGCTCCAAAGTGCAGCAATGTAGTTTACTGTTGTCATAGGAAGACTGTTACCCATGCTACACCACGATTCAAGACAAAATTTCCTTTATTTGTAATTAGAAATAAATATTTCACAATATATAATTACATATTATTTTTATGATTAATCCCTATGCTTTACTTATGTTCCATTTGTAACAATGAAAATACATCCTGCCTATCAGATATTTACATTGCAGTTCATAACAGTAGCAAAGTTACAGTGATGAAGTAGCCACGGAAATAATTTTATGGTTGGGGGTCACCACCCCATGAGGAATTGTATTAAAGGGTCGCGGCCTTAGGAAGGTTGAGAACCGCTGCTCTAGCATGTTCTTCAGCTGTGCCGCTGAGGGCTCAGCTCAGGAACGCTGGCCTTTCTCAGTCCCAGGTGGAGCTGGGTTTACCACCACTGAAAATTCACTACCTTGTTATCGACTTCAAGATCCTGGAAGGAGACCAGGGACCATGTGGCCCTTATCCTGCCCCACCAAACCCCCCTGGCAGGTAGCCTTTCTTCCTTATCCGCAGATTTCAGCCGGGTAGCCTAAGAGGCAGAGCAGAACTTCCAGGACGACCTGCTGCTCTCCCACGCTGCCGCCGATATTGGGACAAACGCTCAGATAGGACCCAACCCGGCTCTGTCTCATTTGGCTCAAGTGGTTATAGGTGGTCTGGACCTGTTTTGTGTCTGGTTACAAGGAGGGACATACGGTATCATATTAGGAACAAGCAAAAAAGCTGAAACCGGTTTGGCTCAGTGGATAGAGCATCGGCCTGCGGACTGCAAGGTCCCAGGTTCGATTCCGGTCAAGGGCATGTATCCTGGTTTGGGGCACATCCCCAGTGGGGGGCGTGCAGGAGGCGGCTGATCGATGTCTCTCTCTCATCGGTGTTTCTAACTCTCTATCCCTCTCCCTTCCTCTCTGTAAAAAAATCAATAAAATATATTTAAAAAAAAAGAAAACAAGCAAAAAAAGAACAGCAAAATAAACCTAAAACAAGAAAAAAACAAGAAATAATATTCAAGTGAAAAATAAGAGAAACTAAAAAACAATAGAGAAAATAATAAAATAATGGATTCTTTGAAAAGATCAGCAAAGTTGATGCACCTTTTTCTAGACTGACCAAGAAAAAAAAAGAGAGAGAGGAATCAAATGACTAAACTCAGGAATCAAAGGGAAAACATTACAACCAAACCTACCCTATTTCCCCGACAGTAAGGCATCCCCCCAAAATAAGACCTACTTCCAGTTTTGCCTCTGGCTGTCGTATAAAGCATCCCCCCCAAAAAAATAAGACCTCCCCGATAATAAGGCCTCCCCCGAATATCAGGCCTCCCTGGAATAGAGGGCCCCCCGAAAGCTACCATAAGGCGTCTGACTCCTGATTTAAAGAGACCTCGCCCTGCCTGAACAGCTCTGGCTGCGCTGCGGCCCATCCATGAGCTGGTTTGTGATGACAACAACTACCGTACCGTATACAGGTCATACATTTCCTTTTTTTTGTTGTTGTTCAACAATAAATGTGTACCGTATTCTTCTTCATGGAAAAATAAGACATTCCCTGAAAATAAGACCTAGCGCATCTTTGGGAGCAAAAATTAATATAAGACACTGTCTTATTTTCGGGGAAACAGGGTAAAACCTCCCTCCTCCCTACACTGGCACTTCCGTTTGACCATTTGGACCCAAGAGATACCCTCTCTGCACTGATCGCACTCACTAGCTTCCTCCTCGCACAAAATGGCTAAAGCGTGGCCTACGGTTTATGTAGTTTTATTATAAAGTCAGGCAAACGTTACTGAGGAACAATTAGTATTCCAGAGGGGGAAATACTCACGGTATGTTAAGTAAAAGGGTCAGAAACCCAGTACGATTCCAATCCTGGGAGCAGAGTTGCCTTTTGCTGATTAATTTGAAGGTGGTTTGGATTTCATCTGCTAGTAGATCGTTCTCAGTCTTGTCCAAGGCTCAGTGAATTATTTAAGAATAACACACATTAAGTTCTTTGTTTCCTTTCTGAATATCACCCACATCCTTGAAGCCGATCCTCCTCCATCGTGTGGCTTCCTCGCCTTCCGATTTGTATCTCCTGACCTTCAATCCCAGCCTTAATCATCCTCCCCCCCCCCCCCGAAAACAGAACCTCCAACAAGCGCCATTGTAAGCGACACACTGTGGCTCCCACACCCGCTGGACTCTCCTCGGAGCCGGTGGCTTTGTGACTGAGAGCCTTTAACACCGCTCCGTCCTCGCCGTGAACGGCTTTCTTGTTTAGCCGAGTTACCCGATAATTAACACAGATCAGCCAATTAGGCGAACATTCGTGTCACACCAATGCTTGCTCTGAATCCTGGCTCTTCTGTTTAGTGCCAATTAAAGCCTGCTAATGAAATAAATTCCAATGCCAACAGAGAAGGCACAAGAATGGATTCAAAAAAAGTACGTTCCTTTCGAAATGGATATGAGTTCTAAAGGAAGGGGAGGGCTTCAAATTTCGCTGCCCATCTGATAAAACGGGCACGTCGGAATTCACGGAACTGAGATAAAACGAAACCACACGCTCTGCTAGTACAGTGGTACCTCGAGATACGAGTGCCCTAACATACGAGATTTTTGAGATACGAGCCATCGAGGGAGCGATTTTTGCTTTGAAATACGAGCAGCATTTGAGATAGGAGTCATCGCGCGGATCAGCCGGCTGCACACGACCCACCAGTTTACCGCGACTCGAGCGTCTCATAGTTTCCCACGCCTCGAGGTTACGGAAGGAATTAAACTCGTATCTCGAGGTACCGCTGTATGTGAAAGTGCACTAACCCCATGGTCACTGCTGAGGCAATGTAAATTTATTTCGAGCAGGACAGGGCCCGGTGCACCAGCTCCGTGCTTTGCAATGCATTCGTTTTACGTGCCCACGGCTCCTGGGACCAGGCGGCAGCCCAGGGGTAGGGTCACGGCATAAACTGACACTAGCATGATGAGCGAGGGTTCAACTTGTGTCTAAAACCCATTTGATGGCGGAAACCAAACATTGTCTCACTGATAGAAAGATGTGGACAGGAAGCCCGGAAGGCTAGTCAACAACCTTAACTGCTCTAACCACTCATCATTTAGTGGAGACATTGTTAGCTGAAGCGGCCTCCACCTCTGTTTGTCTTTTGTACATTGGTTGTGGGCACATCCTCAATAGGGGGCATGCAGGAGGCAGCTGATCAATGTTTCTCTCTCATCGATGTTTCTGACTCTCTATCCTTCTCCCTTCCTCTCTGTAAAAAATCAATAAAATATATTTTGAAAAATAAATAAAAATAAAGTTTCCAGATAGTTACATATCAACCTACCTTACTGTTACCCAGTCCAGAATCCCCGGTGATTCTTACATACAGTTATGATGGAGAACCATGACTTATAAGATGGATGGATGAATGAATGAATGGGTGGATGGTAGGATATAAAACTAAATTATGCAAAATCATTATCA
Organism: Lasiurus borealis; assembly: GCA_004026805.1. Lineage (NCBI taxonomy): Eukaryota > Metazoa > Chordata > Mammalia > Chiroptera > Vespertilionidae > Lasiurus > Lasiurus borealis. The sequence continues at coordinate 19,436 of PVJN01024755.1, forward strand.
GCACCTTTTATTCTTGCCAAGGTTGGCACGCAGCTACCTGAAATATACAGCATGTTCTTTCCAACTCTCCACTTGCCCATGAACTTTTTAAGAACAGAGATCTTGTAGCAAGCTCTCCATCTAGGGCAGTGGTTCTCAACCTTCCTAAGGCCTCGACCCTTGCATACAGTTCCTCATGTGGCAGTGACCCCCAACCATGAAATTTTGCCACTGTGATGCATCGTGATGTACATATCTGCATTTTCCGATGGTCTTAGGCGACCCCTGTGAAAGGGTCGTTCGAACCCCCAAAGGGGTCGAGACCCACAGGTTGAGAACCGCTGCTCTAGTGCAATGTCTGCTACCAGGTAGGTTTGGTATCTGTATATAAAGACACCCCTCTCCCTGCCTCTCTCCTCCCCCACCAACCGGGCTGCAGGTGGAACATTCCAGATATCAACTTCGGGGGGACCAAAATCCAGAGTGTGGCTGTTAAAACGATGTTTTTCATAAGAAAACAAAAAGTACAGGTAAGTTCAATGCTTGATGAAGATAATTAAAGAAAAAGAAAGAAAAAGGAAGCAGAGCAATCCCTTCCGGCCTGCTTCCATTTTTCCTCTGTGAAGGAGAGTCATCTGCAGGCTGCAGTGAAATGAGACACGAATCTCAGCAGAAGAGGCAGTAAGGGAAGGTCTAGGAGCTTTAAAACGTGTTCAGGTCCAGATGCGTTACATCGAAGACAATTAGAACCATTTGCAGCTGTTATCACAGCTGCCGGTGTCCTGGGGGGGAAGGCAGAGGCAATGGGAAAATTGCCAGAAGATCAGAGCTAAGCAAATGCCTCGGATTTCAAAAGGGCTTTTTTTCTTAAATCTAAAGTGAGATGCGTTTGACTTTCCTACCCAGCAACATTTCAAAGCGTGTTGTTCACTTGCTTCGTGGTGTGCGCTTAGTAAGGAAAGAGGTGATTCATCAGAGACCAACGTGAAGTCACCAAAGATAATTCGGTGAAAACCACCGGATGCGGCGATTGCATCATAAGGGAAGTACATAGATGGAAATGACATCACATGAGGCCCACGCTACTGGTTACACACTTTTGGAGACACAAACCTAACCTTGGCTCCCAGCCACCTCTGACCTTTCCCATGAATGGCAAGCTGAGGCCCCGCCCCTGGTCCCCCATACATCCATCAGGACCACCCATGTCTTACAACCCCACCAGCTCCATCCAAACTCTACCTTTGCCACTCCTGTAGCCTCCAGAGTCCTCTTTCTTTGAAAAATTTTCAGTGCTCAAGCCCACGGACAAATTTTACTTTGGGAAACCCGTTTGGCTCAGTGGATAGAGCGTCGGCCTGCAGACTGAAAGGTCCCAGGTTCAATTCCGGTCAAGGGCATGTACCTTGGTTGTGGCGGGCACATCCCCCGTGGGGGGCGTGCAGGAGGCAGCTGATCGATGTCTCTCTCTCATTGATGTTTCTAACTCTCTGTCCCTCTCCTTTCAATAAAATCAATAAAATATTTTTTTTAAAAAAAGCCAAGTTAGTGTTTCTTCAGATTCCTGCCATGACTAAAGAAATGGAAGTAGAAGGGCAGCTATTATCACACGCAGTTGCCAATGCATAATTGCATTTTTTTTCAACAAGCAAAAACTCAGTCTCCAAATGAGAACACCCACAAAACTCTGGGAATGCAATATTTCATTAGAAAAGGGGATTTACGTGAACAAGTGTGCACACTGAAGCTCACTAAATTCCCCTTCCTGACTTGACAGTTTACATGACAAAACAGTACACACTGCTGAGCTTCCAGAAAAGAAATTTCTAAAGCTCTCCTAATGGTGCCGGGCTGGGTGGCTCAGTAAGTTGAGGGTCATCCCATGCACCCAAAGGTCGCCATTCCATTCCACTCGGGGCACAGGCCTCGATTGCTGGCTTGATCCCCCGTAGGAGGCATGCAAGAGCAGCTGGTTGATGTCTCAATCTCTCCCTCATCCGTCCTTTCTCTCTCAAATCAATAAAAACATATTTTTTTAAAAAAAAACACCTCTTCTTCCAAAACCAGTTTGGCTCAGTGGATAGAGCGTCGGCCTGCAAACAGAAAGGTCCCAGGTTCGATTCCAGTCAAGGGCATGTATCTTGATTGCGGACACATCCCCAGTGGGGGGTGTGCAGGAGGCAGCTGATCGATGTTTCTCTCTCATCGATGTTTCTGACTCTCTGTCCTTCTCCCTTCCTCTCTGTAAAAAAATCAATGAAATATATATATTTTAAAAAGAAACAAAACAAAGAAACTCTTCCAATGCTTTCTAAGTAACTGCAGGTGTGAGCTGGTTGTCGGAGGCAGCCTTCCTTTCCTGAGAAAGCTAACACCTTCACGGATGAGGTCAGCATCTCTTTCTGCGACGCGTCCTCTGACAGGGCTGCCGTCGCAGAATGAAGTCATACAGAGGAAACCCGGGCCAAGGCTGCGTGTGCCAAAGCGGCACGCAGCTCGGCAGATGGGGAGGCCTATCCCTCCACACCTGGTGCTCTGCCGGGGCAGGTTTTAGAAGAGAGAAATAAAGGAGGAAAAAAAGTTATTTCGACAAACCAGTGCTATTGGTTGACATGCAGGAAAACCTGCTTGAAATCCTAACAACTTTCCTGGACAGACTATCCACCCACCTGACATTCTGTCTCTGGCTAAAACCTTATCCTAGCAGCTCCGTAATTACCTTCCCCATCTCCTGTTCCCCCCGGCACGCTGCGGGCCTCTCCCGCCTGAGAACTGCGGTGCATCTATCTCCATTAGTGTCGTCACGCTGGCTTTATCAAATCGTTTGACAGAATGTGGGTCAGTGATCACCAAGTCGTGTAATTTATCGAGACGATACCCAGATGCGCTGTTTGACGTTCATTTTGCAGGGATGCCATCCACTGACATAAACAACTCTGCGATGCCCACGGTTCTTCACGAGCAAAGGCCGTTCCCCACGCAGGGGGTGGGATGGGGAAGCAATATCCAGAGTTTCCCTCTCAAATATGTCACGTCCCAATGTCTCATAAGAGAACAGATCGGCAAAAGCGGACAGGATACCTCCACTGGGTAATACAGTGGTACCTGGAGATACGAGTGCCCTAACATACGAGATTTTTGAGATACGAGCCGTCGGGCGAGCGATTTTTGCTTTGAAATACGAGCAACATTTGAGATACGAGTAATCTCGCGGATCGGCCGGCTGCACACGACCCACCAGTTTACTGCGACTTGAGCGTCTCATAGTTTCCCACGCCTCAAGGTTACGGAACGAATTAAACTCGTATCTCGAGGTATCACTGTTCATCATCTCTTCAGCTTGGCCTGCTACTTATGTCTCCAAATTCAGAACTCAAGAACCAAAAAGGACATTGTCTGGTGTGGCTCAGTGGGTAGAGCATCAGCCTGTAGACTCAAGGGTCCCAGGTTCAATTCCGAGCAAGGGTATGTACCCTGGTTGAGGGCACATACCCAGTAGGGGGTGTGCAGGAGGCAGCTGATTGATCTTTCTCTCTCATCCATGTTTCTTCTCTATCCTTCTCCCTTCCTCTCTGTAAAAAAAAAAAAAATCAATAAGACATATATTTTTTTTTAAAAAGGACATTGTCTCTTAGCCCAGTCCCCTGATTTTGCTAAGAACACTGAAGGATTTAATACTGAAGGACAACCAGCTGTTAGTGATAATGCCTAGAACTAAAGTTTTGCTGAACACAAATTCAGTAAATACCAAGTTCCATGATTGTGGAATTCCATTGTCTCTCTAGTTCCTTTATCACACTGTTCGGAGAGAATTAAATTCCTAATCCTGTGTTTCATGTAGCTGAGCCAACATTTGTGTAGTAGTACCTGCTATATTCCAGACATCCAAACAGATGCTGGAAATAACAGAGGTACCCTCCCCTGCATATCCCCAAAGCAGGACTTTCAAGAATGGTGTGAGCTAAGATGCAAACGCTCCCCTCTTATCTCTCTGACAGTTTCTTCTCCATCTTATTCGCTGGCATCTCCTTCTGTTGCCCATTTTCTCTTATGACACCACTCATTTTCCCTCGTGATTTCATCATTCACACCAGTGGTTCTCAACCTGTAGGTCGCAACCCCTTTGGGGTCCGAACGTCCTTTTCACAGGGGTCGCCTAAGACCATCGGAAAATGCAGATATTTACATCACGATGCATCACAGTAGCAAAATGTCATGGTTGGGGGTCACCCCCACATGAGGAGCTGTATGCAAGGGTCGAGGCCTTAGGAAGGTTGAGAACCGCTGATTCACACGATCTTGGCTATGACCTTAACCCTGCCTACTCCTAAAGAGAGTCCTGTCCTCATATAACGAGGTGTTGGATGACTCTCCACTGGGTGTCTTACAAGTTTCTTAACCTAAGCCTGTCCGTAGGTGGAGGTATCATCTACAACCCTGTGTTGGGATTCGTTTTTTTATTTATTTTTATTTTTTCCCTATTGCCCTCCCCACTCCCCAGTACATGCCCTCACCCAACTTCCCCCCAACTCCCCCCACCCCCATATTGCCCTGTATCCACTGGCTATGCCTACACACATGCATACAGGTCCTTCGGTTGATCTCCTACAGGCCCCTCCCCCACAACCTCCCCTGCCTTCCCGCTGTAGCACGACAGTCTGTTGGTTGAGATTCTTTATTGGCAAGGAGGTGGGGAAATTGGAATGTCAATGGTACAGCTCCTATGGGAAATAGTATGCTGGTTCCTTAAAAAATTAAGCAGAGAATTACCAGATAATCCAGCAATTCCTCCTCTTAGTGTGTACCCAAAATAATGAAAAGTATGCTTTCAAAGAGATAATTGTACACTGATGTTTCTACCAGCATCATTCACATTAACTGCAACATGGAAGCAATCCAAGTGTCCATGAATGGATGTGTGAATAAGCAAAATGTAGTATACACACACCAGATTATTCAGCCTTTTTTTTTTTAAAGAAAAAGAAAGGGGGGAGGTCTGATATATGCTACTACCTGATGAACCTTGGAGACATTATGCTAAGGGATAAAAGCCAGTCACAAAAAGACAAATATCATTTCATTCTCCTTATATGAGGTGCTCGAAGCGGTCAAAGTCACAGAGAGAGGTTTTGCTTTTTTGTTTTTTTGTTTTTAATATATTTTATTGATTTTCCACAGAGAGGAAGAGAGAGGGATAGAGAGCTAGAGACATCGATGAGAGAGAAACATCAATCAGCTGCCTCCTGCACACCCCCTACTGGGGATGTGCCCGCAACCAAGGTACATGCCCTTGACCGGAATCAAACCTGGGACCCTTCAGTCCGCAGGCCGATGCTCTATCCACTGAGCCAAACCAGTTTCGACCAGAGAGAGGTTTTTATGTCAAGCTGTGCGGCCGATTCCCCGCCACAAAGCCTATTCCACATCACAGGTGCAAATTCACGCAATATTATTGACTTAATCGTCCGCAGTAGAATTTTTACAAAACAGACCGAAAGAATAGTCTGCCCTTTTGAGGGGGGGGACAGGGAGGGGGTGTCAGAGAGGGGAACAGCCTTTTATCTCTCCTTACTCCCCAACAATCGCTGGAATATCCTTCCAAAAATCAATGCCCCCTAGCTGTTCCACACCGCATGTCTGATGTTTCAGCGAGATATCCTACAGAAAGAGCACCAGTGCTTTAGCGACAGCTTTCCTCTCCCGGACTATTACCACACTCCGCTGCTTCTGCCGGAGAGAATGGCTTAAGAGATGTGAGTCTCGTGCTATTTATGACTCCTTTGTCAGCCTTTGATTTTTTTATAAACAGAAAACCATTTAGGAGGCCAGTTCCGTGATCTCACCATCGATCCTGCCTTTTAAGGTCCTTCAGCACCTTGACTTTAATGTCACAAAGGGATCAAAACGGATGGGAAATGGGCTCTTCAGAGAGCAGGTTCCAGCCCCAAATGGTACCCAGGCCTTCGCCCACCCACTCTCTCACTGTATCCCCGCACCATCTGATACGTTTCTGATAACCTGAACGCGTAACCTCCTCCCGTCTTCGAGCCCTTTTTGTATGCTGATGACATAATCCTCTTATCATGCTGAAAGTGGCTTCCAGGAGCCGCTAAGCTCATTGGGCAATTACTCCCGAGAGCAACAGCTCAATATCAATTAGACCCAAACTAGGATGGCGGCTGTTGGCCAACACTTTGCGGCGTGTGGATGGCAAATTCAGAACCACCCCATCGAGAGATTAACTCGTTTCATTAGTGAATGGCACATTTCGCTCCTCGTCCAAAGGGGCTCTCTGGCATGCGGTCCGACACAAAATTAAATCTTCTACAAGTAGCCGAGGCCGGTTTGGCTCAGCGGATAGAGCGTCGGCCTGCGGACTGAAAGGTCACAGGTTCGATTCCGGTCGGGGGCATGTACCTTGCTTGCGGGCACATCTCCACTGTGGGGCGTGCAGGAGGCGGCTGATCGATGTCTCTCTCTCATCGATGTTTCTGACTTTCTATCTCTCTCCCTTCCTCTCTGTAAAAAAAATCAATAAAATATATTTTAAAATATATATATATTCTACAAGTTCTGCGCTGGAGACAGACTGCGAAGAAGGCAGAATTTTTAAGTCTCCTGAGAAGACCACCTTTCAAAATTGGAGGCAGACACTGAGGCCAGAATGACAAGATGCTGCTGGGAGAACCATATGTTGCCCCACCCAGGTTCCTTTATGGCCATGGTTCTCAGCCTTTGTAATGCCAGGACCCTTTAAGACAGCTCCTCATGTGGTGGTGAACCCCATCCATACAATTATTTCCGTTGCTACTTCATAACTGTCATTTTGCTACTGTTATGAATCATATGTAAATACCTGTGTTTTCCGATGGTCTTAGGCTTTACAGCAGCGTTTGTCAACCTATGGGTTGGGATGACTCACTGGTTGAGAACCACTAGCAGGGTCACCTAAGACCATCAGAAAACACAGAATATTTACATGATGATTAACAGTAGCAAAATTACAGTTATGAAGTAGCAACGGAAATAATTTTATGAGTGGGGATCACCAACTTGAGGAACTGTATTAAAGGGTGGCGGCATGAGGAAGGTTGAGAACCACTGTTTTATGACCTTCCCACCATTACTGAATAGCCCTTCACGCTCCCATGTGCTTTCCCTCCCAATACTTAGCGCCGATGCGTGTCCTTTAAAGGACGATCCTCATGGCATCAGAGGTCTTTGCCCTCCGTGGGCAGAGAACCGGAAGTGCCTAGAAGATTATATCCCAGCTCCCACTGAAGCATCCATCTGCTATAAAACTGCTGTTTGAAATGTTAACCCTGCTATTGGGCTTCTGTAAATGCTTGCTTGCTTAAATAATAAGGAAAATGAGACTATTCTCACTTTAGAGAGAATATTATCAGTGCTGGCACCAGGCCAGGCCTTTGGTTGAGGTCTCAAGGCCTCAGCACATAGGGGCCCTTTAAGAACTTGCAAAGGGGCAGGAAACATTCCATATTTGGGAGACAAAGAAGATTAAAAACATATAAAGAGGGAAAACTCCTCCATGTTGTGGCCCAGAATTTGAGAGACATTTTCCTCTGGACCCGCGCGTAATAAATGTAACTCCATCTCTCTACGTATTGCTTAGTTCTTCTCCGGTTTTCTGTACCACCACCACAGAGAGCCATTAGCAATCAATTTGACCACTTGGTGTAAAAGCCCAAATCTTCTGCCTCAAGTAGGAAAATTCTTAGGTATAAGTTACAGTGAAGTATAAGTTCTTTCGTGGATCAGGCAAACCCTTTAGACAGGGTTCTGCAGAGAAACAAAATCAATAATAGAAGATGGATAGATGACAGATGATAGATAGATGATAATAGATAAATGCTGATAGATAGTAAGTTAAATAGATGATAGATAATAGATAAATGATAGATAATAGATTAAATAGATGATAGATAATAGTGACAGATGATAATAGATTAAATAGATGATAGATATTAAGAGGTATTGGCTCATACAATTTATACAAGCTGAGAAGCCCTGTAATCTGCCATCTGTAAGCTAGAGACCTAGGAAAGCAGTAGTATAATTCTGTCTTAGCCTGAAGGCTGAGAACCAGGGGAAGTGACGGTTGTAAACCCCAGTCTGAGGCCAAACAAGATGCAACAAGCTGTCACCCTGAGGCCGGAAAAAGGGAGTGAATTTCTCCTTCTACTTTGCTCCAGCCAGGCCCTCAGGGCATTGAGTGATGCATCCTGGAAGGGCAGTCTTCGGTGCAGAGCCCAATGATGCAAATGCGGATCTCACCCTGAAACCCTCACAGGCCCGCCCAGAAATAATGTTTAGCCCGGGCCCACTGGCCAGTCAAGTAGCCCCATAAAACTGACGATGGCACCCCGACACACGCCTCTGTGAGATCTCAACCTGGCCCGGCTCCTTTCCCTGCCCCGGCCTGCCTCTCCTTCCTCCCTTTCTTCCAGGGACATTTCCTTAAAACCTGATTTCAGACATAGTGTTAAGAATTTTCCATTTAGGACAGTGGTTCTCAATCTTCCTAAAGCTGCAACCCTGTAAGACAGCTCCTCATGGGGTGGTGACCCCCAACCATAAAATTATTTCCGTTGCTACTTCATCGCTGTCATTTTGCTACTGTTATGAACTGTAATGTAAATATCTGATAGGCAGGATGTATTTTCATTCTTACAAATGGAACATAATTAAAGCATAGGGATTAATCACAAAAACAATATGTAATTATATATTGCAAAATATTTATTTCTAATTACAAATAAATGAAATTTTGTCTTGAATCGTGGTGTAGCATGGGTAACAGTCTTCCTATAACAACAGTAAACTACATTGCTACATTTTGCTATACCGAGGAGCAGTGTGTTGGTTCCTAAGACCATGGGAAATAGGTGCTTTCCAATAGTCTTAGGCGACCCCTGTGAAAGGGTCGTTCAACCCCCAAAGGGGTCGCAACCCACAGGTTGAGAACCGCTGATTTAGGATTTTAAAAAGCTGTGGTCCATTTACCCAATGGAACACTACTCAGCCCTTTTCCTATCTTATCACAGACACTTTAAAAGCAGATTAAATAGGTTGCCATTTAAAGAGAGGTTGGATTTTGTTACCAGCCTACAAAAATTTTCCAAGAAAAAAGATGCCTCTCAAAACCAATCACACCTAGAAGCACATATTTATTTGTCAAATCTGTACTTGGTGAATATATACTCCTGTTAATGCCTGCATTCAACACGTTTCACTGGAACGCAAAAATTGTCATGAAATCATCACATTCTATTTACTTATGCCTCGATACACACAGACGGGCAATTTTAGGTGTCAAGGGAGACAAAGGGACAGATCTTTATTAAATGAAAGGTGACTAAATGTTTTTATTTGGGGAAAAAAATAGTTGTGATCCTTTTTGTAAAGCCTTCGACATCTGATCTAGATTATACTTAAATTCAATCTCTTTATTATAAGAATTTGATAAAGAAAGGTTTTGAAGCCATTGTTCTCTTAAAGTTTTACAACCCTCAGAACTAATTCTAAATAACTACACTTCACATAATGACTGCTTTTCTCTTTTTTACTTTATACTGAAAAGAAAGCGAAAGAAGGATAACATTCATTGAAAGCTACAGGGTACCTGGTGTTAGATACTTTACTACCATTCTTTATTTTATTTGAAAGGTGCATCTATTGAAATCAAAATGAGAATCATTTTGCCCTACCTCTAAATCACTGTTAAAGCATGACAAACATTGGAATCAGAAAACAATTTCAGTGTCTCCAGATTTTGCAAAATAAGAATATATTTTGTTCCCCAACCCAGCACCCTTGATGTTGTCTGTATCACTGGAAAACACCAGAACATTGAAAGATTTTGACCCGAATTGTATCCGATTAGGCATATTCCATTTGCAGCAATAAATTACACCAAAAACAGGACGGGCCAAAACCGGTTTGGCTCAGTGGATAGAGCATCGGCCTGCGGACTGAAAGGTCCCAGGTTCGATTCCGGTCAAGGGCATGTAGTACCTTGGTTTCGGGCACATCCCCAGTGGGGGGCATGCAGGAGGCAGCTGATCAATGTCTCTCTCTCATCCATGTTTCTAAATCTCTATCCCTCTCCCTTCCTCTCTGTAAAAAAAAATTAATAAAATATATGTTTAAAGAAAAAACCAGGATGGAATTTTCTTGCTTGGGAGAGGAAACTGACTTCTTTTTTCCTCTTCCTATTAAGGTGGTGTGTTTTTTTTTAAATGCAATAAAAACCTATTAATATCTAGTGACACATCTCGGCGGGGAAAATGCAGGCTGTGCAAAGCTTCCGGTTCTCACTGTACCAGCCACAGGCCCGCATCCCACAGATGGAGCTCCCGTCCTTACTCGCCTCATAAACGTTAAGAGTCGCACACACAGCTTTTCCCCTGTAGAGGAACACTTGGTAAACACTGTAATTGAGACCTTTAACTCGAGTGTTTTACCCCGGGCTTGGGGTGACTGAGTTCGTAGCCTCAAAGTAACAAGAGGAAAAAAAATTTTTTTTTCATGGAATTCATCTCTCCCCCATAATTGTGGCGCATTCTCAGTGGTTGCTCTCAGCACACGGTTAGTTGTTAGTTTTCATTTCTCTTTTTTTTTCTTTTTCTCTCTTTTTTTTTTTTGGTTTTAATTTCGAGAAAAACTAATGAGTTTCCAGAAGGCCTGCGAGTGCTTTAGGGCTGAGTGTGATTTAAAACCAGCAGTAAAAGGAAAAGACAGGGAAGGTAGCTGGTTAATTGACCTTTATTGTGCCTTCTGGTTCATTTAGAAATGGAAATTAAATTAACATGATAATTCAGTCCTACTGTGTTAAGGCTGGGATAAGCCCATTAAATTTTATGGCCATTGATTTAGCATTTTTTTCTATTAACTGGGTTTAATTTTCAAAATCGTCATGCAGGTTCGGGGAAGTGGTGCATCCGTTCTGCTCCTTCCCCGCTCCTGATGTGTAGCCCTTCAGTGCTCCGTCGTTCAAGCGCGGAGGGCCCACTGCCCTCGGACGCCCGGATCCGTTCAGAAACGGGGCCATCGGAGAGTCTTCACCAGAGGCAAGCAGCGCTCAGGGAGGGGAAAGCCGGTGAGGTTTCCCAGGGCACATGCCAACTTTCTCAAAGATTGTACCCTAAACTCAGCCCGACAAAGCGAATGTTTTGGATTGTGTGTGTGTGTGTGTGTGTGTGTGTGTGTGTGTGTGTGTGAGAGAGAGAGAGAGAGAGAGAGAGAGAGAGAGAGAGAGAGAGAGAGAGAGAGAGAGAGAGAGAGAGAGAGAGAGAGAGAGAGAGAGAGAGAGAGAGAGAGAGAGAGAGAGGGCGG
>PVJN01024756.1:0-30771 GCA_004026805.1 Lasiurus borealis
AAGTGAATCTAAAAATTAAGTGAATTAAAAATTTGATCAACAGAATAAACTGGTGAATATAATAGAATCAGGAGCACAGAAAGGGAGTGGACTGTTAATTCTTAGGGGGAAAGGGGTGAAGGGTGTATAGGGAGAGACTGGAAAAAAATCATACACCTATGGATGAGATCAATGGGAGGGAGCTAAGGGCAGAGGGAGGGTTGGGAGCTGGGTGGAGGGGTGCTATGGAGGGGAAAAAAGAGAAACAAATGTAATAATCTGAATAAATAAAGATTTAATTAAAAAAAATGGAAAGTTGGGTTTATATTATAACATACAAGGGTAGTCCCAGATATTTTTATTTGGAAAGTGCTAACAAAAGTAAGCCAACTACTTTAAAGGCAGCTGTCCATAACGTCCTGAGTCCATCTAGCCCTCCATGCAGTGACCATCTGACAGGCACCTGCTGCATTCCCAGCAGAGCCCCCCAGCAGGGTCTGGCTCCACTGGCACACACAGATGTGGCCCAGTGCTTTAGGAAACCCCAGCTCCTGCCCTTCCTCCCCCAGGGGGGCTCTCCTCCTGGCAGAAGAGGTTTAGATACAAACAAATGACACTAGGGTACACTCTGCTCTTGTTTATTTTGTAGATATTCAGAGCCTGCCTGGAGGAGCAGTATCGAATCACCTGAGAGCCTCCCAGAAACTCAGGAAAAGATGGAGGAGGGGGGTGGTTGAAAGGTGCGGCTTGAGGGGGGAGCGTCATGCTTAGTAAGCCAGACCAGCACATAGGCCTTAAGGACAGAGAGCTTTAGTTTTCAGAAACAGGCCTGGCAGCCCCACCACCATGGGCTAGAGTAAGGAAGTCTAGGCTGACAGGAAGGCCACAAACGAGACAAAAGACACAAGACCACTCTATTCATCCTCGGTCCTGGTGCCTTTGGCACTGTGGGGACTCCCCACTGTCAGCAGCTGTTTCTGGAACCCGCTCTGCACTGGCCCTGGGGGGCTTAGAGGACCAGCTCAGGGACGCCCCTTCCCCCACCTGCAATCTGGTGGGAAGGTCAGGACTCTGCGTGTGCTCACCATGGGTCACAGCACAGGAGCTGGAATTTAGCTGTCGAATTGAAGGTGGAGCCAGGGGTGCCTGGATGGGAGAAGGGGGGACAGGGGATCCCTCTGGCTAGTGCTGTTGGGAAGAAACTCAGAGAAGGGAAGGTTGGAGGTGGATCTCGAATGGCCACTCCATCCCTGGCAACAGGAGGCAATTCTCGGGCTGCTTGTTAACTAGCCATTCCGGGCCAACTTGAATGTTTTGGAGCCCTCAATGGGGCACAATTATAATCAGAGGAATTCCGAACTCGGGTGAAGAAATGCCCCCGTACTCTGCCCAGGTCTCATTTGCCTGAATGCACAGAAACGTCCATTTTCATCAGAAGCAGGTCCTTCTGCAGCATTAGGACCCTGCCTCCCTGCCCAGGAACTTTGGGGAAGGTGCCCTGTTCGCCCCATATTCACCCCGTCAGTATCTTCAGTTTAAACTCTGGATTCCCTGAAGGGTGTCTGTGTTGTTTCCCCTTCAAGTCTGGGATTCAGACTCTGGGATTATGTTGGGACCCCTGGAGTTTCCTTGCACCTTATCAGGGAGGGGGGTGGTGGTGGCAGGGGGGCGAGGGGAGGCGGTAGGGGAGAGGCACTAGCATAAGCGTCCAGGCCAACTATCGCCCCAGGGAGTCCACAGGATATTCCTTCAACTTGCCTTTCAAACCAGGGTTGAGCTTTTGTGATAAGCAGAAGGCCCTCAAAGATGTCTGTGTCCGAAGCCCTAAATATATTGCTTCATACGAAAAATGCGATTGAAGATGTGAGGTAGAGGGATTATCTTGGATTGTCTGAGTGGGCCAATGTAATCTCAGAGGTACTTATAAGTGAAGGCGAAGGGTAGGAGAGCCGGTGAGAATCGAAGGTGTTACACAGCTTGAGGGATGAGGGTTATGCTTGGTCCAGGTCAGTAGCTTCAGGCTGGATCACCTGGATCAGGAATTCTGGTGGCAGGCCCAGAGATGCTGAAGGAGCTGTTTTCAAGCTAAGCATCTGAATCACTAAAGGAACTATAAAACATAGATTGCCTGGATCCGCCACCAGAATTCCTGACCCAGTCAGTAGTCCTGAGGTAGGCGGAGAGTTTGCATCTCAACACTCCCTGGGGAGACTAACCTGACTCAGACATCGTAGTTCAGAAAGACCACCAGGTGATGCTGAGGGACAGTCCAGGCTGAAGGTACTGACCTGGACCAAAGTAAAAAAAAAACTGTGAACTTGAATCATGAGTGAATTACTTTTGTGAAAAGGATCTACGTATAAATATTGATCTAACAAAGAACCACGGTCTTCCAGAAGCCTCTGATAGATGATAAATGCTGTCTTCTTGGTCTCTGCATTTTGTTTGCATGACCTTGGGCACAAATACAAGGCCTTCCCAGTACCAAGGAATTGGATGGCTCTTATGTTTGCGATGAAGGTGAACCTCCCTGAGGCCTGTGACGATGGAGAAAGAACCATGATCAATTTAACTGAGCAGATGCCAGGACCTTCATGGGTGTGTCTGCAGCAACCACCTGGCACTGAGTCTGCAGGGTGAGGCTCTGGTATAGTCATGAGGAAAACATTGCCCTCTCCCAGCATCCTGCTTCATACATGCAGCCTAAGGTGTGAGCTATTCAAAGAGGAATGGCTTTCAACACATTCCTGATTCAGCCTCTGAGGAATGTGGCTCAGGCTGTTATTGGCTATTTAATCAAACTGGAGCATCTAGCAAGACAATATGAAAATTATAAGGGTGCAATAGCTGGATGAGAAAGAGAGGAGCACAGAGCTTGGAGCTCCCTCCCTGTATCCTGACCTCCTAAAACCCTGACAATAATTCAGTAAGAGCTGCTATTCCAAATGCCAGTAGACATTGGCAAACACTAGTAGAGCCAACTGCTCCAGATGCCTACATAAAAAATGACTGCTGTAGAGCTAAGGCTGTGGTTTTAAGGAAAAGCCACCTCTCAGTTGCATCCAAATTATGAATAAGTAAGAGGATCAGCTTTGGCTCTTCCTGAAGAAACAGAGGAAGCACCAGGATGTGTCCTTGCACAAACATGGCTTCTCTAGACTGAGATTTTTCTGGGTAGAGGCATGGGTCCAGATAAGATGCTGGCCAAAACAAAGACATCTTTCCTGGAGGGGTTCCCGCATCTTCAGTTCATCAGACTGTAACTGCACAAACAATGGGTCCATGCTGCCTATCACTACTTGAGCCAATTAAGCAGAGACAGGGTTGAATCATATGAGTGTTTATTCCAAATACTGCTGGCAATGTGGGAGAATAGCTGGTCATCCACAAAAATCTGCTCTACCCCCCCATAAGCCAGCTTCTTATATCGGTAGAAGGACAAAAATTACATGGGTAAGTAGGCAAATGGTATGCCAAATGGGCAGTGAACAGGTAAGCAGAGGGCAGAGTCTTCAAAGGGCCAGTGATATGCAAGGGCTGGAGATCTTCAAAGGGCTGGCAATTCTGGTTTCTGCAGCAAAGTTGTCTTTCCATGATAATAGGCAGCTTCCTGATGAGGAGGATGGGTCACATGTCCAGGTGAGCTCCTGGGTCCCTGGTGCAACCCCAGCCAGGTTAGAATGTGTCTTCTTTAATCAGAACCAGTCACAGTCACAGTTAAGGGCATGATTAATATGTCTTACAATTCCAGTTGGCTCCCCAGCATTCTATTTCTGTTCCTGTTAAGATTACCTGATTGAAACTTGCAGAGGCATCTCTGAAACAGAAGGGCAGGGAAGAGAAAACTGTTAATAAGGTCAGGGGTGGGGCCAGGTGGAGATAAACAGTCAAAAAGTCAGAGGGGATTGGGAGCACAGGACCAAGCTTGTGGCCCATGGAGAGGGGGGGTCACACAGGTGGAGAGGCAGTCTGGGGAGAAGCCACTGCAGTGTTGGTTGGAAGGTGGGGAGGCGGAGGTGGTTCCAGAGCGCTCTCTCCCAGCCCCAGGACTGCAGCACGGTCCCACGGGAGGGCGTCGCTGGGGCTTTGCAGCAGAGGGACCTGTGTCTGCTGCTGCCATTCTCTCACAGAGACCCCAGCCCTGGGAGTCTCTTCTCCCCTCTGGCCTCTAAAATCAGTAGACTGCCTGCTGGAAGGTTCTGAACACCCAGTGAAATCACGGGGTAAGTGCCCAGTGCCTGGACAAGGGCTCAGGAGCAGAGGCTCACCATCAGCTGAGTCTGCGTGTCTCCATCATCAGGCAATTTTCTGAGCCCTCCTGTCTGTAGAAGGTAACGATGCTGGGCTCACTTCACCAAGTCTTGTCCTTTAGAATGAGATGGAGAAGTTACACAGCATTGACCCGAGGGCTGGGACCTACACCAGGGAATGGCCCTCCCGCTCGCTGGACATCCTGCCTGTCTCTACTCATCTTTCCACATTTTTCCATGTGGTCTCCCTGCAGGGAGGCAGGTGATGGCTCACACAGGGATCCCCCATTTTCCCACACACTCTGCTGGATGAAGTGCAGACCCAGGTCCTCTGATTATGTTTCAAATCACCCAGGTCGCAAACTGGTGCACACGGAGCCACACATCTCCCTGTCACCACTGAAGCATCCTCTGCGAAATGTCTCTCCCTGCCCCTTCTTGTAGCACGGTAGACCTGGGGGCACCCCTGAAGTCTCACCAGGGCTCCTGCCTGACTTAGGAGTTACCTTTCGCTGGTTTTGAGGTGCTCACCAGTGCGAACCCACCCACCCGGAGGCTCAAGTCTCTCCACACCCTCGAGTAATTTTAGGATGTGCTTCTATTTCGTTTTAGTCCCTCCTACATCTGGTTTTCCAGAGGAAGCGATGAGGGGGCTGCTGCAATGGCAGTCCTACTGACGCCAAACTCGTGCCAGTGAGGGTTGACCTGACCGCTTCCAGAGCCATCACAATTGCCTGAGAACAGCTGAAACCTCCAGTCCCTTAGTCTTTGCCATGGTTGTCAAACTCATGTCCCTGGAATCCTGGGGTCCACAGAGCTGTCTGAGGTATCTCTCCAGGAGGTAAAGGGGAGTCCAGTCATTGAGAACTCTCTGCTTTTATGTGACACTTTTGAGATGATATCTGATGAAAGGGGAGTAGGGACAAGTAAAAATGTTTGTTTGTTTGTTTTTTAATATATTTTATTGATCTTTTACAGAGAGGAAGGGAGATAGAGAGCCAGAAACATCAATGAGAGAGAGACATCAATCAGCCGCCTCCTGCACGTCCCCCACTAAGGATGTGCCCGCAACCAAGATACATGCCCTTGATCAGAATCAAACCCAGGATCCCCCAGTCCGCAGGCCGATGCTCTATCCACTGAGCCAAACTGGTTTTGGCAAAATGATTCTTGTGAAAGTTACCTTTCTCTACTTAAAATGCTGTTCCATTGCTATTAAACTGGAATATCTGCAGATGGTTTTTAAAAAATGAAAGAGCAGCGGGCCTTGTAAGGAGCAGGAAGTGAACGACCTCTTGGACCTGGAGGTGCCTCTGTGCTCAGCACTGTGTCCCCTGGCAGGGACACCCCCAGGAGGGTGGGACCCCGGAAGGGCAGGCCTGCAGGCTTCTCTACCAGCAGTGGCTTCACAGTGCATGGCCTGCGTCAGGAGAGGAAGGCTCACCCTGACCCCTCCGCCCCCCAAGTCATACCCCTAGAATGCTAAGAAGGCAAAATTATATCTTTCTAAGACCACATTTACTGTGGATATTTAAGACACAAACATGGTGTAAGGAATAACAATGCCTATCCGGGTGCTCCTAGTCAGTTTTAACAATAAGTCTTTCCCTTCGTCTCCCTCTGGAAAACCTCCCCGACTATTGTGTTGGTCATGGGAAGCATCTCTGTACTTTCCTACCGTGTGCGCTCATGGAAATTATACCTTTACCCTGAGAATGCCTGGGAGCGGCGGGGACAGAGGCAGGAATCTGGGTCGTTTGTGGGTGAAAGGAGGAGCAGGGAGGTGGAGTGTTGCCCAGGCCCACCTCCCATCACCTCGCCACAATCTTTCACTCTGTTCTGCCATCATCATCTGCTGTAGGCTCCTTGAAGGCAAGCACTGCCTTATTCCTTGCAGATGCTACTCAGGTGTGTAGCAGGCACCCAGAACACATCTGTCAGGTTAACGAAAGAATGTGTCAGAGAGAGCAGTGGGCTCTGAGGCCTGAAAGAGGACCTGCATTTTTCTCATGTGCACTGTGTCAGGTGGTTAACAATGGCAGTAACATGTAGCATGACTAGCAAGCACATTAGGCTCCCCGGGAAGATCCCTGTCCAGGTATAGGAACAACATGGATTGCTAGCTTTGGGCTCCAGAACAAGGAACAAGAGGTAGGACCTAGTCATTAAAAGCATAGCCCAGGTGTCCTGTCAAAGTCCTAAGGGCAAGGTTGTCATGGCCTGATAGGTTGACTTAGAATCTTGTGTGCTTGTTCTAAGAGGCCTTGCTTGTCAATGGGACAAGCTACTTCGGTTTATATATTTGCAAATAGCATAGAAACAGATAAGCCATGGTTTGTGACATCTCAGGGTCAGATCATATGATGGGAGTTTATGGTTTTCCAAGAAAGAAGCCTCCTTGCCACACATGGACCGCCTCATCCCTGATGACAGAGGTTAGCACCTGGACGTGCTTCTAACGAGGCAGCACCTCATGCCTTCACATCTGTAAACATGCTAATTGGCTGAAAGGCCAGGATTCCCAGTGAGCCCATCTTTTTGAAGTTGAAAGCTCAGCAATTTGGGGGAGAAGATAAGGCCAGCAGAGAAGGGTGGTAGACCCATGTGACTGGCGCCCACCATGTGGGAGGTCTGAGTTTTATAAACTCATTCCCTGTTCTCCACAGATGCTCTACCCTAGGCCCTGGAATTAGGAGAACTTGACCAGCTTAAGAACAACTATTTGTGCAAAAGACATTCTACATGACAAATTATGTGGCTCCTCATCACTTTTGAAGCCCCCCTGGATGACATTAAGAAAAGAAAAAATCATTGTTGATAGTGACTTCTACTTGACTTCTTCAACACACAGTTGCTACCAAACCAACCCACAGAGACGAGGCAGCAATGCATCACATTCCAGAACCAGGTTTAAAAGTTGCTTGTGCAGGGAGAACCCAGCTCTTGGGTTTAAAACCTGAAATCCTTGCACAGGCAACATACCATGTATTTAAATAGGTAGTTCGGTTGTTTGGGTTTCTTCTTCTCCAGGGTTTGTGGGTCACGAGGCCAAGGTAGGACCCGTGCTGTGGGGGCTGGTGCAGACCATCCTTGTGACTGATAGGTAAACTTAGAGTTTGGAAATTAACCATCAAAATATCATTTTCTAACAAGTTGTTTGTTTATTTAAAACTCTAAATGGTGTATTCACTTTACCCTTGATTCTCTGCACATTCTAAGAGAGTTGGTGTTACATTATTTCTAAAACATATGCAAATTTTATGTTACACTTGCAAGGTCTTTTATAAAAGATTGTTTTTATACTCTGTGTTTCAAAAATGTTACCTGGATTAGAAATGTACGTATGCTTTTCATTTAAAAAAACTAAGAAATATTTTTAAAACATATTAATTTGTTTTAAATCTTTGAAAACACACGGAGGTCCAAACTCTGCCATTTTTTTTCCTTGTGTCACTCCCTTGCATAGGATTCTTCTGTCATTTTTTGACACATATGTTCTCCCTGTCTCTCCTTTGGCTCCATGACAGATTGTCCCCCATTATCCTGCATCCCTTTGTTGTCATCTCCACCATCACCTTTTACCTCAACGCCCATATCCCCTGTATCTATCTGATCTTTTCTTGGGAGACCAGTGAAGTGATAGTCATGCAGTCAGACAGTTGTTTACTGACAGGCTGTTCTGCATCTCAAGTACTGCTCGCAGAACCCAGCTCCTGCAGGTGCACTGGGTGCTGAGTCCAAGCCGGAGTCAGGATGCCCTGTGCAGTCACACCGCCCTCCTCGTGCATCTGCTCTTTCCTCCTGGTGAACAAACCATAAATGGGGTGGAAATGATCATTCCATAGGTTTAGCTACATCCTCTGTTCTAATTAACCAGGAGGAAAAGGGTGTGGTCCAGAAGTTTTCAGAATGGCATCACAGAAGTTTCATGCATCAGACCTCTCAGCTTACCTGAATGTAACAGTCCAAACAGAGAGATCTTGGAGCCGCTGGCCTATGGGCAGCTGACAGGCCTGGCCCAGGGGCAGCTGGTCACATGGAGGGAACAGAATCCTGCCATTTCTGGTTCTGGCCGAATCCAAGCCTCTTTGTCAGAAACTTGATGTTGATAGCAAGTTCGAATGAAGCCATAAACAAATGAGAGAGAGGAGGATAAGCTTTCCCAGGGGCTAAGGCCAAAGGTCAAGTGGTCAAAGAGCATCCAGTCACATAAAAATGTGGCTACTTCCCAGGCCTCTCCTCTCCCAGACGTCCCTGTGCATGTTTCCAACATCCTCTTCCCAAAGCTCCGGGGATTTCCAGTCACAGCACTTGGAGGAGCAACGGCAGTGTGGTAAGAACTGGCTGAGAGGAAGTGGGGAGGGGATGGGCAGGCTGTAAGCCTGGGCATCGACTGAGGCAGGAGCATCAGCCCTTGCTTCCGCAACAGCCCTGGACTGCAGACACTGAGCACCAGAACAGATAGGCCGGGTGGCAGCCCCATCTCAGAGAGCTCAGGGGTGTCCTGAGGAAAGCACCGTACTTGGTCTTATTCGTGAGAGCCAAGTGTACTGTCCCCACAAGCAAGTCCTTCCAGGCTATCATCTCAGGCAGCACTTCCTTGCTCTCCATGGGCAGCTAGGCCTGCGTTTAAGGGAAGGCTCGGTTATGGGTCTCTTCTGACAAGAGATGGAACCACTGCTGTGAGTGAGGGAGTTGTTGGAGCAGGCACCTGCTAAAAACCTTTGCAAGAATGCTACGTTCCTGTGCTGAATATAGCAAATGTGTTCCTAGAGAAGCCTCAGGAGGCAGGGGACCTGGGCCAACTGTGGCAGGAAGTGCACAGCTGGTGGGGGCGGGCAGGATCTGAGAGCTCCCAGCTTCTTTCCTTCTTCACCTTGCCCCCCGCCACAAGGAATCCATTCAGAAGGCCCTGTTGCACAGACTGGTTGATATGATAGAAAGGAGAAAAGGAAATTCAGATCTGGAGTAATGTAGGAAGAAGGAGCCTAAAGAAGCAAAGGAAACCTTGGTTGAGGAGGAGGTGATGTAAAAGCGGCCTGCACACTCCCAAACTGCCCCTCCCAACCCCTGTGGCCTCTGCAAACTTCAAACTGCAAAAGCTCTCACCTGACATTGTCCTCAATAAGGCAGTATGAAGGGAAGGACTCAAGAAGTTAGATAACTCTATATTATTTGTTTGTCAATTTTTAAAATGTTTTTGTTGAAAGCTCAGAAATTTCTTAAATGGAAATTATTGGGGAGACATTTATAATAATAAAAGTGTAATATGTTAATTAGAATGGATGTCCTTTCAGACAAAAATGGGGCTGCGAAGGAAACGTGGGTCCTGGGTGCCAGAGGGAAGCCGGTGCTGGCAGCCAGAGGAAGGAAAGCCTACTCTTGCAGGAATTTTGTGCATCGGGCTTCTAGTGGGTTAATAAAACTATATAGGTGTCAAGTGCATATTTTTTCGGTACATCACCTGTATATTGTATTGCATGCCCACCACCCAAAGTCAAGTCTTCTTCAGTCACTATATATTAACTCATGGTGTTTTTGTGTCCCCATCTTGATACTTATTCAAGAAAGATCATGTACCTATCTCTTACCTGCCTCACAGGAGAAAGCACAGCCCCTGGTAATGGATCTGGGATAGAGTGGATCACCTGGCCCAACCACAGTGAAGAAACTATGTTCACAAGTAAAGGAATCTGCATAAGTCATCCCACTTTGAGAAGTAATAGGCAAACTAATAGCAGTGCTAGGAACAGCAGCTAACAGTTTCAAGTTGGCCATCCCAAAGAGTGTCACAAGGGCTCCTAATCATGAAAGGCCCAGAAGTGCTATAATAACAGTGACACTGAAAATTCATCAATCAATCAATCATAAATAAATAACAAATAGTGAAGCAGTGTGAGGAAGAAGAGCACTTTAACCTTGCTAAACTGCAAAACTACCTTCAGAGTAAAGAGGAGAAAAGTAACTGTCTTTTCAAGGCAGAAGAGTGTTTTTTTTTGTCTGTCTTTGTTAATCCTCACCCAAGGATATTTTCCCATTGATTTTTAGAATGGGATAGGGAAAGACAGAGAGAAACATTGATTGAGAGAAACACATCTATTGGTTGCCCCCTGCATGAGCCCGACCAGTGCCTGGGCTAGGGAGGAGTCTGCAATCACAGTTCGTGCCCTTGACTGGAATCGAACCTGGGACCCTTTAGTCTGCAGGCCGACGCTCTATCCACTGAGCCAGACCAGGTAGGGCATCAATGCAGGAGAGCTTTGCTTAATGTCATGAATATATGTGAAAAATATTCATCATCTAGAAAGTGTGGTGCAAGTACAGGTATTTAAAACACAAGATCGTGCTTAAACCTGAGAATCTGAAAGTTGACCCTAGGAACACATGATTTGCCAGTCAATTTGCAAATATTGTCAGAGAACTAGCTACATAAAATTTACAGACACAAGGATGCAGGTCCACTTCTAATATTTTCTGATCCAGAAAGAAACAAATGGAGGCTTACCTAGCAGGTATCTAAATATTTATGTTCTAAATTGAAATCAAATAGTTAAATAGGTTCTACCCTTCTATCCTTATATCAACCTGGGAGACCAGTTTTAGAGATCAAATGCTTTGATTCCTCAGCATTCATGTCAGAATGTGGTGATGTGGGAACAGCCTCCCAACCTGTCCCCCCTCTCTCTCTCCCAGCCCTGTCTCAGCAAGACCAAAGCCTTGAGCTCATATGCCTGGATGCTTCTGCTTGTCAGTCCCAGCCTCGTCTCCACAGTCTGAAAGCTGTTGCTGCTCTGAACCAGGCAATATACAGAGTGCTCACGAGGCCTGGAAGCAACCAGGGATGCCAGATGCCACCTTGGGAACATTCTACCTGTTCCAGCTTGGAAGTGCTGCAGAATATGGAAGCTCAAGGTCAGCAACGCCAAGACGTCTGGAGTAAATTGGTAAGGCAATCTCCCAGTACCATGAAAATACAATACAGTGGTACCTCGAGATACGAGTGCCCTAACATATGAGATTTTTGAGATACGAGCAGTAGAGTGAGCAATTTTTGCTTTGAAATACGAGCAACACTCAAGATAGGAGTAATCTCGCAGATTGGCCGGCTGCACACGACCCACCAGTTTACCACAACTCGAGCATCTCAGTTTCCCAAGCCTCAAGGTTACAGAACAAATTAAACTCGTATCTCGACGTACCACTGTACAATGTTTGTTAAGAAAAAATATAGTAAAAAAATCCTGGAATATATACAAGCAAAATCTCTGATCTTTATTGTCCATTTAATAACGCTATTTCTGCTATCTATATCTCTTCAAAAATAATTAGTGCTACTGTAGTGTGACACTAAAATGGAGAGGGAGAAAGAGAGTGAGGGAGAGAGAGAGAGAGAATAGATTTAAATATAGCAATATACAGAGTGTCTCAAAAAATAGCTCAATTTTGAAACTGAAATGTATTTTAATAAATACTGCCTTTATAATTACTCAAAGTGTGTATACATTTTTTGGAGACACCCTATATTGTATTTTTCAATGATGAGAGGCACATAAATGATAGACATATCTGAGAAATGTTCTCAATAGGTGATTATTGACCTTTGATAGGAGAAGTTGGGGATGGAGTGGCAGTTCCATAGATACCCATTCTTCATCTTGATAAGAAGAGTCAGATCAATACTGTGAATAATGGGAGAATCCAAGATGGCGGCATAGGTAAACACCTACACTGCTTCCTCACACAACAATTTCAAAACTACAACTAAAAGACAGAATGGACATCATCCAGAACCACATGAAAGCTGGCTGAGTGGAAATTCTACAACTAGAAGGAAAGAGAGGGGCTCACAGAGACCCAGAGGAGCTGGAAAAAGCTGAGGTATGGAGACGTGCACGTGGAGAGAACGGCTGCCAGACTACCTGGCTGGCTTTCTCTGGGGAAGGGAAATGGAGACTCTCAACAGCATTGAACCCCTTATCCTAAGACACTAAACCCCAGGTCCAGCCGAAACTCATACGGGGGGAGTTTGGACTGTGAAAAGGAAGAAGTGCACAGAAATTTAGGGGAGACGCAAAAGATCAGAAGTCTGGTGATGAGCATGGCACTGTGCTCAGAGGACAGACTGCTGATTGTGCAGCTGGCTTTTATGAGTGGGAGGGAGACAGACCCTCCCAACTGCGTCACTTCTGACTCCACTAAACTCCGATTTGGGGCGAAACCCTGGGGACCCAGACTCATACGGTCCTGGAGTGCAGGGGAACAAAGGGGCAGCAGTCTAGAGGCACTGCGAGAGAGAGCGCACACACACACAGGGACCCCTCCAGCCATTACCCAATCACATGAGACTCAGGAGCCATGGAGGGAAGGGCCGACTGAAAGGCAAGGCAGTCCCTTAAGCTCAACAGAGAGGCTTTTGCAGTTTTGCAAGTCTGGTATCATAAGGCTGAATCCAACACAGAAGTTCTCCCCGCATAGTGAAAATGCTGAGGCAAGGGAAGGGATCACAAACAAAAGAAATGGAGGGAAACAAACGACTGGATATAGAGTTCAAAACCACACTTATAAGGTTTTTCAAGAATATCCTAGAAAAGTTGGATAAAGTTAGTGAGTCCCAAGAAGAGATGAAAAAGAACCAACTAGAGATAGAACAAGACCAACTAGAAATGGAAAAGGACCAACTAGAAATTAAACATACACTGACTGAAATAAAAAATATTATACAGAGACCTCACAGCAGACTAGAGGAAGGCAAGAATCAAGTCAAAAAATTGAAATATAAAAGATCAGAAAACACTCAACTGGATAAGCAAGAAGAGAAAAGAATCCAAAAATGTGAAGATAATGCATGGAGCCTCTGGGACAGCTTCAAGCATACCAACATCAGAATTATGGGGGTACCAAAAGAAGTGAGAGAGCAAGATACTGAAAACCTACTTAAAGAAATAATGACTGAAAACTTCTCACATCTGGTCAAAGAAATAGACTTACAAGTCCAGGAAGCACACAGAACCCCAAACAAAAGCATTCCAAAGAGGACTACACCAAGACACATCATAATTAAAATACTAAGAGCAAAAGACAAAGAGAGAATATTAAAAGCAGCAAGAGAAAAATAGTTCATTACCTACAAGGGAGCACCCATATGACTGTCAGCTGATTTCTCAACAGATACGTTGCAGGCCAGATGGGAGTGCAAGAAATATTCAACGTGATGAATAGCAAGAACCTATAACCAAGAATACTCTATCCAGCAAAGCTATCATTCAGAATTGAAGGTCAGATAAAGAGCTTCACAGAGAAGAAAAAGCTAAAGGAGTTCATCAACTCCAAACCAGTATTATATGAAATGCTGAAAGGTACTCTTTTAGAAGAGAAAGAAGAAAAAGGTAAAAGATAAAAAATTATGAACAACAAATATGCATCTATCAAGAAGTGAATCTAAAAATTAAGGGAATTAAAAATTTGATCAACAGAATAAACTGGTGAATATAATAGAATCAGGAGCACAGAAAGAGAGTGGACTAATAATTCTCAGGGGGGAAGGGGGTAGGGGTGTACAGGGAGAGACTGGACAAAAATCATACACCTATGGATGAGGTCAACGGGAGGGAGATAAGGGTAGAGGGAAGGGTGGGAGCCGGGTGGAGAGGAGCTATGGAGGGGAAAAAAGAGAAACAAATGTAATAATCTGAATAATAAAGATTTAATTTTAAAAAATAATAATGTGAATAATGAGACATGGAGAACAAGATGCTAGGAAGACAGGGTCTGGGTGCAGGCACCTCACCTGCAGACTGCCGGAGAAAGAGGCTGTGTAAACAGGTTTCACAACATGAGCTGGCAGCCATGCAGCTGCAAGTGTGTTCAGAAGACAGATAAGAGATGAGCAAATACAGAGTGATGTAGCACCAGGCTGCAGCTACCCCAGCTCTACAAGCATCTGTTGAATACCAGGAGAACAAAGAGGAAGGAGGCTAGTAATTATATGATGGCCTCTGCCTTCATGCTGGAGTAGTCAGGAATTACCAGGGGCTGTGGTCTGCTCATTCCTAGAGCAAGGAATAATATGGGCAGAGACCTCCAGGCAATAACTAGAATATTTACATATTTAGGCATGAGACTTTTCAAACCGATATCTTAGTTGAAAGGAAAGAAAGTCAAGTTATTAATAAAAATATTTAAAATATGACAACCTAGTACAGAACATAATGTAAGATCGGCATATCAGATGGGAACAGAAATGACAAATACAACTTAGTTGCTTTGTTATCCAAATCATTGATTTCATTTCTGCTTCGTCCAACCTACTGTTGATTTCTTCAAGTGTATTATTCTTCATTTCAGATATTGTAGTCTTCCTTTCTGACTGGCTCTTTCTTATGGCTTCTATGGCTTTTATTCATTCTAGTGAAATTCTTACTAAGTTCCTTAAGCATTCTTATACTCTTTTCTTTTTCTTCTTTTTTTTTTTGGTGCTTTGTTTAATATCTAATAGGTTGCTTGCCTCCATTTTATTCAGCTCTTTTGTTGGATATTTTTCCTGTTCTTTCATTTGAGGCATGTTTCTTTGTCTCCCCATTTTGCGTGCCTCCTGATGTATGTATTAGGAAGATCTGCTATGCCTCCCAGTGTTGCTGGTGTGGCCTTATGAAGTAGGTGTCCTGTGAATCATAGTGGTGCAGTCGCCTTATCCCCTGAGCTGGGCACTCCAGGAACGTCCCTGTGTGTGATGTGAGCCCTGCTGTTGTAATTGAGTCTTGATTGCTGTTGGTGTGTGTGTGGGTAAGGGTGGACCTCAGGCTGGCGGACTATGGAAATTAACCCCGACCACAGTGCCTGAGATGCTGTCTGGGTGCTGACCACATGAGGTGAAATTCACATCAGCATGGTTTGCTGCCTGCCAAGACATCCTGGATATGCCACATGTGGAGCTCATTAGATCTTGCTCTGATGTCTGAAACTTGCCACTGAGTAAGTTGATTCTGGGCCTCTTGGTGCAGTAAATGTCAGATGCTGCCTGTGGGTGGCTCTGGGCAATCTATTTCAAGCTACAAAGCGATCCATAGTTTGTGGCTGCCTCTGATGGGCTTGGGTACGCATGGGAAGGGCCAAGCTGTGCACGAAGGTTGGCTTTCACCAGCACTGAGCCGAGGGGTAGGTCAGCAAAAGGCTCAAGACAGCCGAGAGCTGTCTCTGACTGCCGGCACCTGCCAACTTTCTGTTTGGCTTAGTCACCAACAAGCTTCTGGCTGTCCTCGGGGTGCCTGAGGCAGGCTCTCAGTGAATCACCAGGAAGGGTGCTTGCATTCACTAGATTGATAGAGATTCAGACTTAGTGACAGTGCTGGGTCTGAGGCCACTCAGCAGAAGTTCCAAAGTACATCAAGCCTAGTGGCCACCATTGGGTACCCACAGACCTTTGTGGGGGGTGGAGATCTCAGAGAGTCATCACAGAGAGCCCAGAAGCATTCATTAAGCCCAAACAGATCAAGATTTAGCCAACTTGTGAAGGGAGGGTTTGAACATGACGAGCATGTGAGGGGGAATAGCTCTGCCCTTGAGCCACACAACTCATTCTGTCCCAAATTCCGTCTTGGCAGGTGGGGGTGCTTAGGGTCAGAAGGGTAGAGGTAGTGGGTCTCCCATATGGGGAAGCACCAGTTGGGTTCTTGGGAAGGTGGAGATAATGGACTGTCTCAGAGTGACACAGCTCAGTCACTGACACCCCTGAGTCAGCCCTGACTTCTCCACAGGTGTGAGTCTGCAGGGCAAGGCAACAGAGACTCGGGACGATGAGGTTATTGCATCTCCTAGGCTGATGCCATATGGATGGGGCTGCTGAACTCAGGAGAGGTGACACTGTGGGCAGTGTGGTCTTAGACCCTGGCAGCTGTCCCTTCAGCTATCTTTTTGAAACCACAAAAACCAGTCTCTCCGTAAAGGACTCTAGTCTGCTCTGAGGCACCCTCCCTCTTCCAGAACTCAGGCTGAGTGGTGGAGAATGAGATTTTGTGTGCAGATCCTTTAAGAGGGTGCTTGGGCCTGTAGCATACTCCATATCTCCCTGGTAGACAGAATCGCCACTGATGATCACAGCCAGATGTTATATGGGCTCCTCTTCCCAGTGCTGATGCTCTGGTATGGGGTTCAGAGCCCACTCACCTCAGGGAGAACCTTTGCAGCTGAGATTTCACTCTGATTCTCAATCACCACACTTGGGATGGGGATCTGCCCTTTTCACATCTTTATCCTTCCTACCTGTCTCGATGTGGCTTCTTCTCTAAATCCCTGGTTTCAAGACTTCTATTCAGCTGGTCTCCAGTTGGTTATTTGGGCTGATTGTTCTATAATTTAGTTGTAATTTCAGTTTGGTCCTGGGAGGAGTATAGTGTAACTTCCACCTACCCCACAGCCATCTTGAAATCCCCTTCATCTAATACAGAGCAGACTATTTATTAGAACACTTTCAGGTTCACAGCACAACTGAGTGGAAGGTACAGAGATGACCCATCCCACCAGCCCTCCCTCACTTGCAAAGCACTCCCATTATCAACATCCCACCAGAAGGGGCGTCTGTAACAACTGCTGAGTTTGCACTGGCAGGTAGTCACCCAAGTTTGGTTACATCTAGGTTGCTCTTGCTGGTGTGCATTCTGTAGAGTTTGGTAGATGTCTCATCATCATAGGACCATATAGAACAGTTCCACTGTCCTGAAAATCCTCTGTGCTCTGCCCTTTCTTCTCTGCCCTTCCACTCACCAAGCCCATGGCAGTCACTGACCTATTTACTGTTTCCCTAACTTAGCTTCCCATAATGTCAAGTAGTTGAGTCCGATGGTGCAAACTTTCCAGGCTGGCTTCATTTACTCAGGGATGTGCATTTAAACGTTCTCCATGTGTTTTTGTGGCTTGATAGCTCATTTTATTTTACTGCTAAATATTATTCCATTATCTGGATGTATTGGTTTATTTATCTATTCACATAATAAAGGACATCTAGTTGCTTCCATGTTTTAACAATTATAAGTAAAACAGCTGTAAACATATGTGTGCTGAGAGTTTTTTTGGTGGACATAAGTTTACAACTCATTTGGATAAAGAGAGTGTGATTGCTGGATATATAGTTTAATTTTTAATAATTACAGTGTTTAACTATTGTCTTGAGAAGTTTCTGGAAATTTAACGGTTTTGTGGGGCCAGTGTGAGCCAGCTTGGAACAGCTCGGCATTATAACTGTGTCCATCTCTTCCTCCAAGTTGTGCTTATTTAAAAAAGACAAACTTGCACTTTTGGGTGGATCCATCTAAAGTGTGTTTGTGATACAGTGTCTGATGGTTGCTTTTGTATATGTGTGTGTATGTTCTCTCAGTGGTTCTCAACCTTTCTAATGCTGCGACCCTTTAATACAGTTCCTCATGTTGTGGTGACCCCCAACCATAAAATTATTTTTGTTGTTACTTCATAACTGTAATTTTACTACTGATAATGAATTGTAATGTAAATATCTGTGTTTTCTGATGGTCTTAGGGGACCCTGCTAGTGGTTCTCAACCCGTGGGTCGCAACAAGAAGTCCTACAGTTTATGTTGCTCAGGACCCATTTCTGTGCTATCGTGCTGAGAGGGTTAGCACATTGCTTCTGGGCATTATCTGCTTGCATGTGGTAAGTGCTGTGGATCTGACAGCTGGGTTGGGAGTGGGAGCCTCCCTAATGCCCAGCCCAGGCCACAGTCACTCCACCTGCCAGCCACCCTGCCCCCATGACAAAGAGGTAGAGATGTGGCAGACGTTTCAGAGCTCCAGCTTGTTGGGGAAGGGTCCTTTTGCTCAGGTCTGTTTTTGAGGTCAGTTAGAGGAAAATAGTTTTTTTTTCCTTCCTTTGGCCAGCAACCTTCTAGAGAGGTTAATATATCTCCTTTTTAAAAAAAATTTTGTTTTCATGAAGGGAAACCTGGGTCTCTTCCTGGATGGGCTTGGTGGCTGCTCCATCTTAGATTTCAACTGGATTAAGGAGCAGCCAGTGAAGACTGTCCGAAGCCTGTGCCCTGACAGGAGATACAGCAGAGGTCGCTGATGCTCTGAACTGAAGGAACAGCCCCTTTTCAGAAGCTCGTCCAGTCCACGTGGGAACAGAACTTATGGTTACTTGGAAATGATCCATGATCTGAAGCTCTGTTATGTTCCCAAGATATTAGTATCAAAAATCCCAAAGCTTGGAACAACTTTCCAGGGCATCGGAGTCAGCCCTTTCATTTTATAAGTGAAAAACCTGAAACCAGAGGCCGCCAGCCCGAGAGCTGCCAGCTCGGAGGTGGCAGCTTGGAGCACCCATCTCCTGATTACTGGGTGTTCTTTTGAGTTTGTTGGCTTTTAGCTTTCTGAAATTTCCCTGCAGAGCCAGACTTTAAATAAAAACTGGCCCCGCCAGCGTGGCTCAATGGTTGAGCATCGGATCTATGAACCAGGAGTTCTAGGTTGGATTCCCTGTCAAGGCCCTAGGTTGTGGGCTCAATCCCCAGTAAGGGGCATGAAGGATGCAGCAGATCCATCATTCTCATCATTGATGTTTCTTTCTCTCTCTCCCCCTTCCTTCCTCTCTGAGATCAATAAAAATATATTTTAAATGTTAACATTCAAACCTATAAAGATTCTTTTGTGAGTTTATTTGAACCAAACTGTCGACAATTGTCGACAATTGCAGAACCTCACAAATTGAGATAATGCTCTGGAGGATGGTGGGTTACATTTGTATTTATACATTGCAATCAAAGAAGGGACATAGGTGGGTTACATGAAATTCATTGGTGATAGAGTGGTGAGAGAAAGCAAAGCAGGGGGTGACTCCTGGGATTGGATAAAAAGTAAAGTGATAGACATATACTTAGGTGGGTGCAGGAACATAACAGTAACAATGAAGGAGTTAATGGTATTTGTCCTGGCACCCAACACATAGGTTGTGCCCCAAGGGGTCCAGAAAAAGGAAAGTTATAAGTTACCCAGATATTGCAAGGGTATCTTCTTATAGATGCAAAAAGACAGATAGGCTCAGTTGAGGTAAAGGTTGACCTTGTCAGGGAAGATACTGGCCTAGGAGGTGACTACGCACCTCAACTGCTTTTAGTGAAAGTTTCATTTCAGACCATCTTTTGTGGTGACTTTAGGTCTCTGAGTTTGCAAGACCACCACGCAGGCCTTTCCTGAGCTTGTCAGGTCAACACGTGGCCCCTTTCATCCACAAAAACAAACAGAACAAAACAAACAAAAACACACTGAATGATCCCTGTCCAGGTGGCTCTGCTGGTTGGAGCATTGTCCTGTACACCAAATGTTGCAGTTTTGATTCCAGGTAAGGGCACATACCTAGATTGCAGGTTTGATCCCTGGTCAGGCACATATGGGAAGCAACCGATCAGTATTTCTCTAGCCCTCTTGTCTCTCTAAAATCAATGAAAGCATATCCTCGGTGAGGATTAAAAAAAAAAATTGGCTGAAACCGGTTTGGCTCAGTGGAGAGAGCGGTGGCCTGCAGACTGAAAGGTCCCAGGTTCGATTCCAGTCAAGGGCATGTATCCTAGTTGCAGGCACATCCCCTGTAGGGGCATGCAGGAGGCGGCTGATCGATATCTCTCTCATCAATGTTTCTAACTCTCTATATCTCTCCCTTCCTCTCTATAAAAAATCAATAAAATATATTTTTTAAAAAATTGAATGAAGTTGTGGCTCTGGCTGGGAGCTGAAAGTGACTGTGAGGAGAGAGGAAGGGGCCTCTCTTGATACAGCATGACTTGTGGACAGAACAGTTTTTTTTTTTCTGTTGGTCTCTCAGAAAAAAGGAAATTATAATGTGAAGAAATAAATTAGGATTCTAAACTGCAAAAGGCTTACAGAGCTCTAAGTGAGCGCTGAAAGAGAAGTGCAAGGCCTTCTTGTCCTCGGAATATGCCCAGTCGCTCCACTGGGGGAGATGGTGGAATTCTACAGGAAATGAGCCTTGTTACCCTGAGTCAGCGAAGGGTTACCCTGCTTGCTCCTCCCCTTGTGCAGGGCAAAAGGTCCAGCCACAGCCACAGGGGCTTTGCAAACCACAGCAAATAGCAAACAGCCCTTGTCTGGTTTGCTGACAGGGCCATTTCTGAGAGGGTTAAGCACAGAGCTGGCTCCCGGCAAAATTATAAAAGTAGGTAAGTCTGCTTCGGGCACATTCTTCTCCTGCCTATCAGCAGCAGGCTGCCCAGTGGTCACTGAGTCCCACGCATGGCCAACTCTAGCTCCTGCCAGGCCTCTCCCTGCCTCCCTCACCAGTACTTCCATACTCCCATGCCCTCACCCAGGGCATCCTGGCCGCCCCTTTGTGCCAACGCATTGGTGACTGCTCACGAATTATTCCAGTCTCCTTTTCTCAGGTAAAACGCTTTCACATACTGTGTCCAGAGCTGGCTGGACACAACATCATTGGGTTAATCAGGTGTAGAAGTTTCCAGCATGGGCGTGGCTGAGAGAGCAGCTGAGGAGCCTCAGGAAGGAGGGGTGGCCTGGGACAGAGTCCTTCCATTTTATAACCAAGGTGGCACGCACTGGGAGCCCCAGACACCCGGGTCAGGAAATAGACGTGCTGTAAAGATAGGGTCATGCTGTTCCAAATCAGCCTCATGGTGCCACATGAGAGGCCCGCATTCTGCGATGCTCTCCACCTTTTCCTCCTCACGCTCCTCTGTGGTCCTCAGGTTTGAGGTGGGGAGAATGCAGTGAGAGAGGAGGCAGCTCTTGTTTACAGTCATATTACACACTTTCAGTTTAAACCATTTTCATTATAGTACTACACTGTGGTTAAAGATGAGGATGACATCATGGCAACAATGTTTAACTAACCTCCCTGGGCAGGGGGCCTGGGTGCTGGTGTCTGAGCCAGCCAGCTGTTCCCTGAGACAGGGAGCATCGCTGCGCAGCCCTTTGTTTTCTGCCTGGCCACAGCCTGGAAGCTTCCCTCCTAGTCTTTCTCCTGTGCGCTTGCTGACTCCACGCACACGTGCCTGCCCACCTGCTCCACTGCGTTAGAGGCTGTTACCCGTAGACCTGTGGCACCTTTGCCCATGGGCGAACTGTAAGCTGGTGTCAGGGAGATGTTACCTCACAGGATGGGTCCATGGACTGCTGCCTCTCTGCTTCCCAGAAGGCTGGGCCTGTGGGCGTGTTGTCCCAGGACAAGGCCAGCAGCACGGAACAACTCTAGAGCAGGGGATTGGTGATGGAGGGGCCTAAGAAGTCTTGGGGAGAGTGACAGTGAGGTGAAGAGGCGACGCCCGCACTCTAGGCTGGAATGCCACTTGCTCTTCTGAGAGGACACCCTGAAGCCTGTGCTCCAGCAGGGGTGCAAGGTGGGTGACTGTGGCTCAGAGCACACTGCCCACCCCACCCCTGCCCCCACTCCCAGCAGGCAGGCACGCAGCTGCGGTATGAGCCTTCCTGTCTGTTGGGCTCTGTAATTTTCTTTGGATGAACCAGCCTCACAAAAGCAAGATATGCACTCTTGCGAGTCATCCACAAAACAATCACAAGGCTTTATTTTAGAAGCAACCACAGATAGCGGAGGCTCCAGGAAGTTTCAGGAGTGTCTGAACGATAATTACATGTGGGCACCTCCCACACCAAAGGCAGCTTCCACTCAGTGACAACTTCAAGGGCAATGTCAGCCATGCAGTTTGACTATTTCAATGCCAGTGAGGCCGGAGAATTCTCAGTGCAGGACCAAGCACTTAAAACACGCACTTGCATAAAAAGTGCACTTGGGTAAAAGCAGTCATGTGTGTCCAGCTCTCGCTATCACAGAAGTGGTTTCCAGGACCCCAGAGGAGGGAGCCTCCAGGGGAGGTGAAAGCTTTCGAGTTCAGTCAACCCCAAATCTCTTTTCTGACTTTGTTTTGGGAGAGGGCTTGATGTTGGACTTCAAGTGGCCCAGTTCTCTTCCCAGTGAGAACAAGCTGTGATGCTCTAGGCACATGGCTTCCTGGAAATGTGGCCTTGGGCCTTGGCAGGACCCCGTGGCATTTCCAGAAAGAGACCCTCTTGTCTGAGCCCCTGTCTCAGGAAGTTGCCATTGACAGGACCAAGCTTCATGTCAGCCATGTGCATGCATCAGCTCAGCCCCTAAACTGAGCCATTGCTTGGTCTCCTCCTCCTCCTCCCTGTTTCCCCAGTGCACCTGTCATGCCCTTCCCATACTTTCCACCAATGTAAACCCTACTCTTCATTCAGAGCCAAGTTCAAATTCCACTTCCTTTATGAAATCTGTGTTAGCAGAGATAATAATCCTATCTAATAAAAGAGTAATATGCAAATTGACCATCACTCCAACACAAGATGGCTGTCCCCATGTGGTTAAAGATGGCTGGCAGGAGAGGGCAGTGGGAGGGACCAGGTCTGCAGGGAAAGGTAATAGTGGGGGGTGGGTCAGGCCTTCCAGCAAGAGTGGTTGGGTGGGACCAGGCCAGCAGGGAAGGGCAGTTGGAGGCAACCAGGCTGGCAGGCAACCAGTTAGGGGAGATAAGGCTGGCAGTGGAGACCAATTAGGAACAATCAGGCTGGCAGGGGAGTGGTTAAAGGATGATCAGGTTGGCAGGCAGAAGCATTTAGGGACAATCAGGCAGGCAGGCAGGTAAGCCAGTGGTTGGAAACCAGCAGTCCTAGATTGTGAGAAAAGTGTCTGATTGCCCATTTAGGCCCCATCCCACCAGGATCGGCTTAAATGGGCAATCGGACATCCCTCACGGGGTCCTATATTGGAGAGGGTGCAGGCTGGGCTGAGGGATACACTTTCCCCCCTAACCACTCCCTGTGCACAAATTTTATGCACTGGGCCTCTACTATCATAATAATGCCTTATAACCAGCTATGTTTTATGGACTCTGCACACATTGTCTCATCGAAGATCTGAGAGTTGTGGAGCTGGGGAGCCACAGAGACCATCACACTGTATTTTATGGATGAGGAGCATACTGTTGTCATCAGAGCAAGAAAGAGATCTGAGGTCTCTTGACCACCTGACCAACTTTCCATCTATCTCTTTATGGACGTCACACACCTGCATGTTACAGGTGGAATATCAGCTCCTTAACTCAGCCAAGATCAGACCAACCAGGAAGGTCGTGCAGTGCTTTCAAGGAGACTGAGCTGCTGTCACGCACACAAGTGAGTTCTCCCTGCAGAATGGCTCTAGCAGCGGGAGGGCAGGTCTATTCCACCAGTCCCATGATTCAGCCTTGCCAGCGTGTTGTTTTCATTAAAATCTTTTGATCCCAGTAAGCCCCTAGAGAACAGTTCATCATTGTGTGCCTCTGGGGTCTTTGCTGCCCACCTCTCTGTCCCAGCAGGCAGAACAGGCTCTACATGGAGGGGAACTCGCTGTGCAATGCAGAGTGATGGTTGTTTGACTTTTGTCCTCCCAGGTTCATAACAAGGTGAGGGAGGAGAGGAAAAGACGGGGAACAGAAAGGAGTAGAGCCTGCTCCGCCTGGGAGAGGCCGGGGCTCCGGGCCACAGAGAGGTCTGGGCATGCTCTGAAGGTGGAGGGAAGGGCAAAGCAGTGGAAGAGGCTGCTGTGGCCTCCTTCCATACCAGTCCTCCACAACTGCCCCATCAGGAAATCATCTGTCCTGTGATGCCAAGGCACACCAATCATCACTCTGCCATCTCCACACTAAGGCAGAAACCACCACCCTGGGGGCCACCTGCTCCTGGCCTGATGCTGTCCACTCCAGGGTGAGCCCAGCCTGGGCAGCTCAGACAGGAGGAAGCACCACAGCACACTCCCCAGGTCTTCTTGCCCTTCTTCTCAAAAAGGCCCCAGACAGCGCCTCTGCCTCACAACACACATGTCTACCCCAAAGGCCAAGACAAAATCCATGTGGCACTGATGACATCTGCAGACAGCTTTGGCTTTGGCTTTCACCATTTGGTAGAATCTTATGCTGGGTCCTCATTAGTTATTTCCTCTTTTCTTACTGAGTTTTTCTATATCCATGGCCTTTGCTCACGCCCTTGCTGGGCTGTGTCACCAGAAGGTGTTCAGATGACTGCCCTGCTGGGGAACTTGGCAGGTTCCCATTCCAAGTGGCAGTTGCCCCACAAAACCAAAACTGAGTGCCCTAGCGGCTTGCGGCGGGCCTGGCATGCTCAAGTACCTGTGGGACTCTGACATGTTTCCAGCAGCTTCCTATTAAATGCATAGCACATGAGACACCTAAAGTTCATCATCTGTGCAGGACACCACAATCATCCCTAAAGAAGAACAAAGACAGACTGAGTGGACTTTAATGTCAGGTATTCTCACCCAAAGCACAAAGAGTTAGATAATTCCTCAGATGATTGTCAATAACAAATGTGCGCTTTGGGATTGAGAGAGACAGGTGGTGGGAGGCTCTGCCTGTTGGTGGCACCAGACTTATGACACTGTTGCAGCCTCCAGCACCTCTGCAGAGGGAGGCCGAGATGTCATCAGTCAGGCCAAGGGTTTCAGGCCAGAGAGCTCCTTCCGCACTCCTGGCCAGGTGTTGCGGGGGGGGAGGGGGTAGGGAATCCTGACAAACTGGACCTTGGGGTATACCACTGTGGGCCATTGCTGTGGGGAACAGTCAGGTGGATGCCCAGCTTGGGGAGGGGACAGAAGGCTGGTCACTTTGCACTGAGCAGCGGCCTTGTCTCAGGACAGTCAGGGAGCAGAGGGTCCAGGAATCAGGGAGGGATGCTGCCCAACCGTCAGGGCTAGCTAGCTGCTATCCCTTCTGTCTGTCATCTCCCTTTGGGAACACAGAGTCCATTGCTGGGTAGACCTCCTTGCACCCCCAGCACTCCCTTTGTCTGCCCTCGGCCCACAGCAAGACTGTAGTGCATTTGTAACAGCACCGGCTGTTTCCCCACAGCCCGTGCTGTTACAAATGCACTACATCCCTCTTCCTTTTTGTTGGAAATGTCCCCAGGTCTCCAGGTCAGCACCTTAACGATGAAGCAGGGCCCACAGCAGCGCCACCAGACGCAGGAGGGTCAGCTGGGAGGTGCCTGCTGCTGGTATTGCTGCTTCTGAGCAGAGCCTGTACTGCAGCATGCCGGCTAATGATGGCTGTGAAACCAGCCCCCCACACTACCAATCAGGAAGCTTTTACCACCTGCTGGTCCTTTGCAGGATGTGCAGTGAGGGTTCTGAGCCGTGTCACAGGGTGCTCAGCTTGTGGCAGAAAGCGATGCCTCCAATTCACCTGGGAAAATACCTCTTACTTTCTGGATATCCTGGAGTTTTCCAAGGTGCATAATTCGTTATGACTTTTTTGCTGTAAGTACACATTCAGCCTCATGTGGGATTTTGCATTAGTAGTTTTGTATTCATTTTCTTAAAAAAGGCCTCCCCTGCCCAGTTAAGTTCCCAGCCCCATGAAAGCTAGCTCTGCCCCTGCTGTTGTACTCCAGGATGCAGGAGGTGGAGGAGGGTTGGGGGATGTGGGGGTGCAGCAGGCAACAGCCTCAGAGGCCGTGCACCACACTACAGAGGCTGAGGCCTCACTGGGAAGCCAAAGGGGATTTTAAACAGGGAAATGGCAGCATGAGATTTGTGTCCTGAGAGACCCTGGAAGGCGGGAGGAGAACAAGCCACAAGAGGGGAAATGGTGGGAGCGAGGTCACTTTGGAGGCCCAGGCAACAGCAGAATCCAGACAAGCAGACTCTGCCTTGGGATGGGAGGGGTGACAAGGAGGGAGTTCCAGAGGCACTTAGAAAGTAAACGGTGGCAGAGAGGGGTGTGGGGGGTGCGAGGTGCTAAGGCCAGGGGCAAAGAGTGGGAGTACAGTGAGGTGGAAACAGGTGAGAGGAAACTGGAGTGTGGCCTTAGGTGGCTGGAGGGAGGGGGTTGCCTTTCAGAGAGAGCCCAGGAGCAACTCAAAGATAATAAGGTAGACACCCGGGTGGGGTGGATCCTGCCCAGTGCTGACCTGCAAGCTAAAAGGTGGCGTAATCCTGGTTAAATGAGCGCAAATGCTTGAGGGCAGGCAGGGGTGCAGGGAGGACTGAAGGGTGCAGAACAGCCCCTGTCTGCATTTTACTCGACTACACAACCTCTTAGTTGATTTTTAAAATAGAAAATGACTTCACAGGGTTCAAAAATCAAAACTTACAAAAGGATATTTGCAAACAGAATCCTCCCAGAGGCAACCAAGAACCCGCTTCTTGCGTGTTCTGAGAGAGGGTCCATGGAGAGGTGACGAAATATGCCCACACTTGCCAGGCGCTTCCCTCCTCTGCTGGGCACTGCGGAGAGAGCCACATGCGCATCAGCATTGCATCGCTGTGGCTTACCCTCTGTTCCACAGCCCCACTCTCCTCAGAGAGCTCCAAGGGGCCACCACTGCTTCACAGGTGCCAAATGCCTTGAGGGCAGGACCTGAGGTGCTGGCTGAGTCAGAGGACACGAGCACCTAAGATCTTGCTGACGTTCAGAGCCACGTTTAAAAGTGAATCGGAGTCTGTCTTTAATATGTGGGGTCTCCAGCTCATCATGGTCCCCACTGTGCCCTGTTGCCTCATGGCCGTTCCGTGCCTTTCCCATGCCTACAGAGGTATCAGGAAAAACAAAGGGTTTTAGAATGAGAGGAGGTCCTGGTTCCAGTCCCAGCTTCATTGCTTACCTTTCTTCCTCTTCAGTGAAGCGAATGTAATTACAGTGGTACCTCGAGATACGAGTGCCCTAACATACGAGATTTTTGAGATACGAGCCATCGAGCGAGCGATTTTTGCTTTGAAATACGAGCAACATTTGAGATAGGAGTAATTGCTCGGATGGGCTGGCTGCACACAACCCACCAGTTTACTGCGACTCGAGCGTCTCATAGTTTCCCACGCCTCAAGGTTACGGAACGAATTAAACTCGTATCTCAAGGTACCACTGTATAACCATGCCCATGTGATTCCGAGAGAATTAAACAGGGTTATGTGCGTGAGCATGCTGTATGTGACTGCTCTTGGTGGAGGACTGGTCTCTGTCTGGCCAGCCCAAGTAAGAGGATCCTCACCCCATCCCCGCCCCACCCCAGGTCCCAGAAACACCAGCTCTGTCTCGCTCCTGCCCCATTAGCTCTTGGTGGTGAGGTAAGGAAGCACAGAATAGACCGAAAAGCCTGGAGGCTAGGTCCTTCCTCTATGCTCACGCTTGTACCCCAGTTGTTAGAACACCTAGTATATGCTCAGTCGGTGTTTGTGGAAAGACGTA
Source organism: Lasiurus borealis (assembly GCA_004026805.1). NCBI lineage: Eukaryota > Metazoa > Chordata > Mammalia > Chiroptera > Vespertilionidae > Lasiurus > Lasiurus borealis. The sequence continues at coordinate 27,478 of PVJN01024756.1, forward strand.
GAAGAATGGAGCTTACCCTGTCCCATTAGATGGGACACGTTTCTAACTGCCCATAGGGCAGGTGGGCAGCTGCAGTAGGGAGTCACCTTCGTTCCATTTCTTAAGTATTCAAGGCTCATGATACTGGGTGGAACTGTGTCTCCTTCAGCCTCCCCCCCCCCTCACCCGCTCCCCCTCCAAATCATTCATGTCTCCCAGAACCTTAAAATGTGGTCTTAGATAGCAATAGGTCTTTGCTGATGTAATTAGTTTAGTTAAGATGGTCATACTAGATTAGTGTGGCCCTAAATTCAATGACTGGTGTGCTATGAAAAGAGGGGACACTCAGAGAGAAGGCTATGGATGGAGATAGAGATTGGAGATAGTAGATGTGTCTCTACTCCAAGGATTGCTGGAAGCCATCACAAGCTTAGAAGAGACCTGGAACAGATCCTACACCCAGGGCCTCCGGGCAAGCTTGCTCCTCCCTTACAAAGGGGACAGCAATACTCCCACCACACACACACACACACATGCACACACATATAAAACACACACACACACACACACATATACATATACAGGGTTAATTGAAGATCCATGAAGTTACATGCAAGAATGCATCACATACAAAAGGTACTTGATAAGTTTGTTCTTTTCTCTTTCAAACAATACAAAAGCTAACTTTTTCTTTAATTAAAAGTGAATAATAGCACCTCATCTTTTATAATATTTTACCATAAACTTTAACCTGAAGATGACCTTAATTGCTTAAACAATTCCTTGGCAAAGGAAGACCTACAGCAAAATTGCTGACAAACATTAATATTGTTGGTGTCAGATACTGTTATTATAAAACACAGGTAAATTTAATAAGGGAATAGAGAAAAGTGAAGGTACAAAGGTGTGAGTGCTTGCAGTGCTTGTGGTAGCTTTCATCTGTGCATCTTGTCACGTCCTTATCGACATGTACGTGTCCCCAACCTTCTCTATAAAGCAGCTATCAATATCAACGTCACCTCACAGAGGGACAGACGGAAGCCATCATGGTTTCTGCCTCTGGAGTTTATTTAGTTAAACAAATCAACCTACATGAAGAGCAAAAGTGAGTAGATCTATCAAATAGCTTTTTCTGTGAAGCACCTGTAAAACCCTCAGCAATTTTGGCATCTTCTGTTTTATTTTATTTTTAATTTCAGTGAGGAAGGGAGGAGAGATAGAAACATCAATAATGAGAGAGAATCATCGATCAGCTGCCTCCTGCACACCCCCTACTGGGGATCAAGCCCACAATTCAGGCATATGCCCTTGACTGGATTTGAACCTGTTACCCTTACACTTCACAGGCTGACACTTTATCCACTGAACCAAACCGGCTAGGGCTATTCTATGTCATTTTGTTTGTTAATCCTCATTTGAGGATATTTTCCCATTGATTTTTAGGGAGAGTGGAAGAGAGAGAGAAAGAGAGAGAAACATCAATATGAGAGAAACACATGGATTGGTTGCCTCCTGCACTTGCCCCAACCAAGGCCGGGGCTAGGGAGGATCCTGCAACCAAGATACATGCCCTTGACCAGCATCGAACTCAGGACCCTTCAGTTCCAGGCCGATGCTCTATCCACTGAGCCAAATTGGCTAGGGCTGTGCTGTATGTTACTGACACCATTGGTTGTTTCTCCAACATCTTTTCCTCGGTCCCTTCTTTCTTGCTAGTAGAGATTGTGTGTGAGAGTTTATGTTATCAGCCTATAATGTTGACATGTGTGCAGTGAGGGAACAGCCTTGACCTAAACAATTAGTGACTGGAAACCATAGACGGTCGTAATATTTCTTTTCCAAATGTAACATCTCCACACTTATATCCTGACTCGGATATGTTAAATAACCTCAACTTTTTCTCTGAAATAAAGCACCAGATGTAGGAATGAGTGCACCGCTTCATTCATGAGCATATACCGAATGCCTGCAATGCACTCGGTCATGTTCTAGACCTGAGGGAAACAAAGAGGAACAAGTCAAAACCATTGTCCTCAGGGACTCATGCTGGTGGGGAGACTAAGAGAAAACTAGATTGCATGGCTACAAACGGGCTCACACCAGTCAGGGTCTTGGAAAAAATGGGTGGCCCAACTGACCAGAGTTTAATTAAACAACCATTAGGAAGCGTGGGGTTTCACAGACCAACAAGAGGTGGTGACAGTCTCCCGGCCGAGGAACAGTGGGATGGAGTCAGATCATGGGGCCACTAGAAAGTATGGGGCCAGATCAAGCACAGCTGCACCTGGGTATGCAGCCACCACTCCCTCCTTCCCCGGAACCCACGTGCCTCACCAGAAGCAAAGGGCCAAGAAGCCTAGTGAAGCCGAAACCTGTTTGGCTCAGTGGATAGAGCGTCAGCCTGCGGACTGAAAGGTCCCAGGTTCGATTCCGGTCAAGGGCAAGTATCCTGGTTGTGGGCACATCCCCAGTAGGGGGTGTGCAGGAGGTGGCTGATCAATGTCTCTCTCTCATTGATGTTTCTAACTCTCTATCCCTCTCCCTTCCTCTCTGTAAAAAATCAATAAAATATATTTAAAAAAGAAGAAGAAGAAGAAGAAGCCTAGTGGAGCAGCCCAGACAACCACACCCTGAGCACAAAGGCAGAGAACAGTGGGTCCTGGGAATAAGCGGCCATACTAAGCTAGGTTTTGTCTCAGAGCTGGTGTTGCTATCAATATTGACTAGACAATAATCACTTTGATTTTTCCAAAGTGCAATTCCATCCTGTACTTCCACCCTGCACTTCCACCTCCACTTCCACCCTGTACTTCCACCCTCCTCTTCCACCCTGCACTTCCACCCTATACTTCCACCCTCCTCTTCCACCTCCACTTCCACCTCCACTTCCATCCTATACTTCCACCTCCACTTCCACCCTATACTTCCATCCTACACTTCCATCCTACTCTTCCACCCTGCACTTCCACCCTCTTCTTCCACCCTATACTTCCACCCTCCTCTTCCACCTCCACTTCCACCCTGCACTTCCACCTCCACTTCCATCCTACTCTTCCACCCTGCACTTCCACCCTTTTCTTCCACCCTATACTTCCACTCTCCTCTTCCACCCTGCACTTCCACCCTCCTCTTCCACCCTGCACTTCCACCCTCCTCTTCCACCCTATACTTCCACCCTCTTCTTCCACCCTCCACTTCCACCCTGCACTTCCACCTCCACTTCCACTCTGCACTTCCACCCTCTTCTTCCACCCTGCACCTCCACCCTCCACTTCCACCCTCTTCTTCCACCCTGCACTTCCACCTCCACTTCCA
>PVJN01024757.1:0-30762 GCA_004026805.1 Lasiurus borealis
AATCTTGACTGTTAAATTGCTATGTGGTTCTCTTTTATTTATTCATTGAATACCATTTGTGCCAGATGCTCTTGTTACGCCTCTGGTAACACTAATAATATTCTTTAAAATTTTAGATTATACTTTTTTAATTCCCCCCAAATTACTTGAGTGAATAAATGACAGGAGAACCACATTTTTATCCAAAAATTGTGGGGAGTTTTTTTTTTTTTTTTTTTTTTTTGTGCCTTGAAGGTCAAACACATTGGGTTTTGATAGGCAAAGTGAAAAGCTCCTTTTTTTTTCTGAGTCAGAGCTAATCATACAAGAACATGGAAATCATAAAGGAAACATCTGGAAAGTAGAGAAAAGTGTTTGGTAGATTTGATGGATACTAGGTTTTTGGATATTCAATACTGTCTCCCATTTTAAGTTGTTTGCCTTTTTTTAATGTAAGTACTTAAAAAAAGAGGAATGATAAACTTCTTTTATTTAAAAATAGGTTTATAGTTGTTCATATGGAAAATAATACAATAATAAATAAATAATAATACAACAATTATCTCTCTATTTCATGAATACTAAACCTATTTTGCCCCACCCTGTATCTTCACAAATTTTTTAAAGAACTATTAAAATTTATACTGGCTTTCTATGGGCATAATTATTTGCTTTTTTCTTAAATTTGACATATCACAACTATATTTTTAACTTAATTATCCTGTGTCCTATACTAAGGTCTACATTTTAAAATTAATATTATGAAACAGTCAAATTTTTGGCAGCTGAAGCTCTTCTACATTTTTTAATCCCTCCACTGATGATGTTATAAAACATATGGGCACATGTGGAAAAATACAGGGGTAATAAAGTTGTTTATTCATTTCAGTGTTTAGTTCAACTTCTTTTTATTTGCTTGGTTAAATCCATAGCAGTGCATATCTTCTAAAATAGAGTGACTATTTATTACGTATTTAAGGGGCACTGCCTCTGTCCTCAAAAAGCTTACCAGTTCATAGGAAAGATTGATATAATCAATTTCAGACTAATATACCCAGAGCTGTGATTGAGGTCACGGTCCTATGAAACACTGGCTATAGAATGGAATAAAAAACAGGTGCTAATCCTGGAAGGAGGCACTAGGCAGGTTTCAGAAATAGCCCACTTTACAGATGGAGAAGATGAGAAGTAGAGAAAGTCCACCCTATATAATAAAAGCCTAATATGCTAAGTGTCCTGTCAACCAGTTCCACCAAAGCATAATATGCTAATGATATGCTAAGGTCACTCAACCACTCGCTATGACAAACACTGACCATCAGGGGGCAGATGCTCCAACTGGTAGATTAGCTTGCTGCTGGTGGGGTCTGGCTGATCAGGACTGAGCGAAATGGGATGGACATGCCCTGGAGCCCTCCCATGGTCCCTCACAGGCTGACCACCCTCCCACGTCCCTCCTCAGCCTTCCTCATGCACTGGTGGGGTCTCTCTGCCTGGCCTATGCCCCCTCTCAATCTGGGACCTTTCAGGGGATGTCAGAGAGCTGGTTTTGGCCCATCCCGCAGGCCAGGCCAAGGAACCCCACTGTTGCACAAATTCTTGCACTGGGCCTCTAGTGTCTAATAAAAGAAGAAACAGGTTATCCACTATGAATGAGGCCGGGTAGTGTAGGGTTTTGAGAGGAATGACTGGGAAGTGTGTGAGATGACTGACCAAGAACTAGGGCAAGCCTGGTTTAGCTGTGGAAGATCCTAAAGAGAAAAACAGTGGGCAGTAGCACCAGGACTCAGGTTATGTTTCTTCTCAGTCATTCTCAGTACTCCAAGCAAGATTCAAAAGAGGCAGTCAAAATTCAGGCTTCAAGATAAGGCCACATCCAAATGAATTAGATAGATCTGAAGGGAGGAAGGAGAGTGGAGGGTGCTGATTGCATTTTAAGAGAGTGATTTAGGCTGTTTAGGGAGGGAAACATGGCCATGAAAAGACTATGGGGAAATCAAGAGTATCAAGGGATTAGAGGTCAGGTATGAGAGCTAAAATTAGAGGTCATGGTCAAATAAGAGGATATGGGGCGGTTCTGGGTATGAGCAGAATGGTTGAAGTTATTAAAGGAGAAAGTATCACTAAGGAGATCAAGAGACTGTGAAGGAACTGGGATTCTTGTTTGATCCTCCCTGGACAATTCATTCACATAGTATCATGATAGGAAAAGATGTAGAAAGAAGTATAGTGAGTGAAGCAACAAAAGTCTCACAAATGCAGAAGAGTGACCAAGAAAACAGCTTTTATTCAATCAATCATTTACTCAGAAAATTAACCATTCATTCAGCTAGTGTTTATGGAGTGCCTACTACCTGTCAGCCATCATAGCGCATAGCTGACAGTTATGAGGAGGCTTGATGGAGGTATAGATGTGTGGCACGGGCTTCAGAGGACAGGCATTTTTATGGAGAGATAGGAGGCAATGGTTTAGAAATAGAATCAGGGAGCGAGTTGGTGGCCTCACCCCCACCACTGGAGGTTCCCCGGGCAATGACTCCAGGAAGGAAGATTAGGCTCAGAGGGAAAGGCATTGTTCTTTAGAGCCAAAGATTGAGAGGGTGGGGAGTAGCAGGAAGCAGACACAGAACAGGATTGAGTAGATAGAACACATGGGAGGGCAGAGCTAATTAAATGAGCTTACATTTTAAGCCAGGACCAAGAACAAGAGGAAGGTGGACCACGTGCCAGCCTCAACACTTCACATGGAACATTGGTGTCAAGTTTTTGTTCCATCTTGCTCCATTCTGACTCATGAAGCCCTGCCTGGGGCATCAGGGTGACGACGATGACCTTGGGCACTGCAGATGTTCTTTTGCAGCTGTGGGTGACATGTTTGTAGATGGAACAACGATGCACTTGGTGAAACTAAAAGAGCCTTCCTTCCATGTTGGCATTCCTTACTTTGGAACCATACCGCGTAGGAGTTCAATAGAGGCCTTCAAAGTGCCATGATCATCCTGATACTGTGCAATACATTGTGTAGGTGTGCATTTCCCTGGGCCAAGGATATATAATTCTTCTTTTAATATATAACTTAAAAAATGGTTAAGATTTACTATATCTGTTCCCAAATCTTTATTTTATAAGGAGAGGTAATTAGGCCTATTTTGAGTTTAATTATATCCCCCAAGGTATATATGTTGAAGTTCTAACCCTAGTGCCTCAGGATGTAACCTTATTTGGAAATAGGTGGTTGCAGATATAATTAATTAAAATGAATCGTACTGGAGTAGGATGGTCTTCTACTGCACTATGACTGGTGTCCTTATAAGAAGAAAAAGAAATGTGGACACATATGCACAGAGAAAGGATGATGTGAAGGCACATAGGGAAAATAAAGCCATATGAAAACAGAGGCAGAGGCTGGAGTGATGCATCTGCAAGCCAAGAAATGACAAGGATTCCAGCTGTCACCAAAAGCTAGGAGAATGGCATGGAATAGATCCTCCTCCGGAGCCCTTGGAAGGAACAGCTCTGCCAGTAGAGACAAGGAAGGATTCTTCCCTGCAGGTTTCAGAGGAGGATGGCCCTAACAACACCTTGATTTTGGACAACTGGCCCCCAGAACTGTTATGACAACAAATTTCTGTTGTTTAAAACCATCCAGTTTGGGGTTCTTTGTTAGAGCAGCTCTAGCAAATTAATACGATGCAGTAAAGTAATTTGAAACAATCACACTCAGTATGTGGTATTAGATCCCAGTACCCTGTTTAGTTCTTACTATGCCTTTTATCACTGATCTCCGCAAGTCATACTTAATTCTTAACAAAAGTATTCTTCCTTTATATCTCTTTAACAAAGCTTTTTTTCTGTTTGAAAGTAATTCAGTCAGGAAAGTGTAATGTTCAACCACTTAACAGATTTCTTACAAACACCATGTTCTGTATGAGGTCTCAGAAACTGAGCACAATCTCTAAGATTAGAGGTTAGGAAACTAGCTCAAGGCCACAGGGCTAGTGACAGAGAGACTGGTTTTCACATGCCTTTTCCATGCCTAGAGCCCTATCTTGATTTTATTAAGTAAATATAAAATTTTGCATTGGAAAAAATAACAATGCGAACACTATATCTATACATATTTTAAAATTTGACCTTGGAAATGATGGTCAAAAGGCCGACCTATGAAAAACTCTTGCTTTACTTGGGTACCTAGTATCCATTTCTAAATAGAATCATCCCCAAACGTTTTAAACCATAAACATTTTTAATTCCTTGTAATAAGAAGTGCTTTTCAGATTTCTTGCTAGATTATATGGATTAAGGTTATATCAAAAAAATAAATATTAGGAAATAAGGAAAGGTTATTATGAGCCATTAGTCCTATAAAGGTTTATTAACAGCCATACCCTCATCATACTTTTTTTTATTGGTTTATTTCAGACTATAAATTACACATGTGATTCCCTGCTTCCCCTGGCCTTACCTGCTTAAGTATTGCTCCTAGACAGGGCTAAGGCAAGGTAGCTTTTTCCCAAACCATCCCCAATTAATCTGGCCTTCATTGATCTCTCACGTTTGCAGTCCTATAAGATTTTAATCAGTACTACTCAAGGTAGCATTTCAGTTACTCATCTTACTTTGTTCCTTATTGTGCCTATTAGTCCCATCTTCTCAGCTAGACGGCAAGTCTTTAGGACCAGAACCACCTGTTATAATTCTTCTCTGTCCCTTGCAGCCTCTGAAGTTCTTCATGTATTTGGGGCGATCTCAGACAGACGAGTGCTCTAGACACCTGGGGTGGGGGTCATGGGTTCAGGTGTAGTGATTACTGAGGGAACAGATGCCCAAACACTCTTAGAATACCAACTCCACTAAACAGTGATTGTTAATCACTTTAGCGTGGCTTTGTTAAAGAAAGCATTGTCTGCTTTTTAAATTAAGTGTACATTTTTTCACATCTTTTTATTGATTTAAATTTTTGTTTTTGATTAGTGTCAAAGAAAAACATTTTCTCTAATTTACAACGTAACATACCTTTTATTTATCTTGTCAATTGTATTAGCAGCCTACACACTGTATTCAAACTCATTTCATTGTAGATTTTTCTAACCAGAAAGTACCTCTCAAATAAACGTTTGTTGTCTTGTTTAATTTACCACCTCCCTGAACACTTTGGAAATGGAAAAGTTTCCTTCTTGGCACTTCTACCCACTCTAACCTTGTTTTTTTCAGCCAGCATAAGCATGTTATAAAACTTTAGATTTCCTCATTTTTCAGTCATTTCTTGGCCTGGCCTGGTATGGCAATTGTGTCCTCTTAGTGGTTTAAACATTGTTCCTTTTTATTTCATGTTAAATCTCCATTTACTCTTCAGCCACTACCTGTCTATCTGCCAGTGCTTCCATCTGCCCTACCTCAGAATTTCTATTTCTCTGTTTTCTCATTAAGAGCATGTTCAACATTATACTGATGTCAAAATGCAGTTTATTTCAACTACAGATTGCATTTACTTGTCTTTTTTGGAAAAGCTTTACCCAGATTCAGGGACTAGAAACAAAAACTTAATCTCATGGTCATGAGTCACAGAGTGTTTATCAAAGCACAGATTTTTGAAGGAATGTTTTAGCACTTCCGTACTGCCAGCTCTCCTCCCTCTTGGACATTAAATATTGTCCCTCGACTTTAAGACCATCTCAGGTATGGATATTAATGTACCCTTTGAGTTTCAAATAACGTATCACTTTATACTTCAGTTTAAAAATCTTTTAAAATTCCACTGATAAAGCTCATTGTCTTATGTTTTTATGTTTAGATTTTTAAAAATAGACTTTACTTTTAGAGAATTTTTAGATTTACAGAGGAAAATACAGAGTTCCCTTATACCCCATGCACCCTACATACACACAGCCAACCCCATCAACATGCCTCAGCACAGTATTACATTTGTTACAGTAAGTGAAGCTACCTTGATATGTCCTAATCACCTAAGGTCTATAGTTTACCCCATGAATCACTCTTGGTGGTTGTACATTCTGTGAGTTTGGACAAATGTATGATGACATGCACCCACCATTATCGTGTCATACAGAATAGTTTCTCTGTCCTAAAAACCCTCTGTGCTCTGGCTGTTCATCCATTTCTCCCTCCCTCTAACCCATGACAACTAAAGAACTTTTCATTATCTCATAGTTTTATCTTTTCCAGAATTTCATATGGTTGAACTCATACTATATGTAGCCTTTCACGTTAAATTCTTTCACTTAGTAAGATGCATTTATCTCCGTGTATTTTCAAGGTTTCATACATAGCTGATATCTTTTTAGTGTTGAGTAATATTCCATTGTCTGGATATATCAGAGTTTATTTACCCACTTACTTTCTAAAGGCCATCTTGGTTGCTTCCAAGTTTTGGCAGCTATGAATAAGGCCACTATAAATATCAGCCATTTTTTGTGTGGTTACAAGTTTTCATTACTATTGGGTAAATACCAAGGAGCACAATTACTAGATTACATGGTAAATGCCAGGAGCTCAGCTTGGCTGGGCAGAAGAGAGCTTAGCTGTTAGGTGCCTGAGTAGCTAATTAAAGCAACAAGTCAAAAGTGAAAGGTTAAGCCTTTAATCACTTACTAAGGTAATACAAGCAAGACTCAAAAACTGGAGAAAATATCAATTCCCTCTGTTCCATTTCACCCATGGAACAGCACACTGGTCAAAGATCAAGTGCATCAGCACTCTTCAGGAAGCCTTAAACAAAAGACTGGCAGTTTTATGAACCTTGAATCAGTGGGGGTGTCAGAGCAGGGTACTAGGAGTAGAAAAGAAGCTGTAGTACTCAGATCTACAACCTTTACCACCAGGATTTATGCTCTGAACATGCTAAAACAGAGGTTCTCTGGACTAGGGACTCAGGCAAGTTAGTGAATATTGAGTCCTTTGGTCTTCACCATTTCAAACAGCAGAACACCGAACTGAAGCCAGACTGTCTTCCTCCAGGGGGAAGTTTGGGACACTCCTCTCTAGGAGTCTTTAAAGAAAAGACTTAAAAATCCATGCTCATGAATTGCCCAAGAAATTGCCTATGATAACCCCACAGTTAAAAACCCATCCCTCTGTGCACATGTAGCTCCCTTCCAGTTACCTTGGCACTGCCTCATTCTTAAACATGAGCAGGTAGCCAAAAAGCACCAGCCATATGAGGAAAACACTGAAGTGAAAGCAAATATCTAAACAAGTAACCAGGCTAAAAGTAACCTGGAGGACACAGCGACTACACAGGAAGGAGAAAATTTGTCAGAGAGCTAGGAAAATACATAAAGGGGAAAATGTAATTGAAAATTGAAATACGATGAAAATCAGATGGCTGGAATATAAAATTGAAAAAGTGTCCCAGAAACTAGCACATAAAACAGAGTTAGAAAATAAGAAAGCAAATTAGAGGACCAGGCCATGAGATTCCATCTAAATGAGATTTCTTTAAAAGAGAAAGAAGGGGAAAAATCATCAAAGAAACAATTAGAAATTTCTAGTTAAATAGAAAAACGTGAATTTTTAAAATGAAAGGGTCTATTATGAAAATGGGTACATTATCATGGATTTACAGGCAATTAGTGGGGAGGAGAAGAAAAAACAAGTCACATGAAGGATTAGGAATTAGAAGGTTGGGGGCTTTGCAACTGGAAACCCAAAAGCTCTCCAGCAGTCAGTACTCCCGGGCTGAAGGAAAAGTTATTTCCAACTTGGAATTCTGTGCCTTGTCACACTGTTAATTGCCAATGGAAAATCTCCCAAACAGAGAAGCTTTCGATAAATTCATGTTTTGTGCATAAAACTTTCGGAGGATGTTGCTCCACCAGGTGAGAGCCTCAAGCAAGAAAGAATAAGCTAGTCACTCTAGGAAGTAAGGATACAACACTGACTGGCAAGAGGTGAAGGACATCCCAGGGCGAGGCAGCAGGCCCGAGGTCACAAGATGAACTTCCTGAAATTGATGAAATAGCTGAAATTTTGGAAAGTACTGAGCAGATTCATATGCCTAGGAGAGCATTTCAGGTTAACTTAATGTTAAATGCATACACAAGGCAAATGAAAAACAAACCATTATAAACTCCAGGAAAGGACAGAGGCTGTGCAGGAAAGAAGGGGTAGTTGAGATGTACAGTAACATTTGCTTAGTTATAAAAATGAAAACTCTAACAGTTGATCTCAATGACATTATGATAGAACTTAACAGGGGGAGAGACAAAGAATGCCTGTGGGGTGTGGAGGTCAGTGCAAGGGTGGGCTTCGGTGCTAAGGACAAGTTAAAGCTTTGTCTTCTTTGATGGGGCATCAGTTGATAACATTTAAAATTAAGAGCTAGTAATACTGGCATCTTTCTTTTTTTTCACAATATGGAAGGTTTGTGTTTTTTTTTTTTTTTTTTAATCAGCTAAAAGAAAGCCAGTGCTTCTGGGAGAGGGAAATGGGGTATGAGACAGCAATGGCTGTTTTTATAACCAGACTGAGAGAATAGTTTGACTCGTTAAACCAAGTACATGTATAACTTTTGTAAAAACAAAAGCTATCTTGCAAAGAAATAAATGTTGCTGTATCCTTTAATTAGCTTTATATAAATTTGTTAATATTTTTACTGAGTTCTTCTTGTCTGCTATTACTTTTCTGTTTCTTTGTCATAAGCACACACACCCCAATTTTAATTATATACGAAGTCCCACCCATTTTTTCAGCATTTTTGCCCATTCCACTCCTCCTCCCGTTCCTTACGTCAGGTGTGCTCTTTTTACCTGCCTCTGCCTCTTGTCCCTCTTTTGCTCCCTCCCACTGATCACCCTGTGCCAATGTCAGTCCTATGGAAAGACAGATCTGATCACATTACTTATAATAGTCTTTCGGTAACTGCTAACAAATGTGGAGGGAAATTTAAACTCCATATCTCCTTTTTATAAGCAAAACCTCCACCTGCTTTTCCCTTTCTGTGTCTCCATTTCTTCTTAGCACCCCTGCCTTAGGGGGCACTTGGGGTCCTTTCTCCAGTGCTTGCACCCTGGCCACCAGTAAGTCTGCTCTTGATACTTGCTTACTTACTGCCTTTCAGTTGGCAAAACTGTATGTTGAAAGGTGTAAATCATTAAGTAAAGTTGTTTACTGACAAAGAATGGCTGCTCTGAATTGTCCTTCCTCCAAAAAAAGTAATTTAAAAGTTTCAGATTAGTGTGCCCAAAAGCTCATAGAGAAATGAGGACTATCAAGGACAGAATCTTATGAGGGGCTTGAACACGGGGTGAAATCACTCTATTTGGAGAAGGATATGACCCTGTTTTATACTTGGCTTTCTCCCAGAGTGTAAGGAATAAGCACTTTCTTTTTACTTATGATTTACTCCCCACCCCAACTTGGTTGTCTGGTTCATTTGAAGTTCATTTTGTATGTTGCCATTTTGCAACTGGGAAAGTTAGTATAGTAAAAAATTTTTTAAATAGTTGGAGACACTGCATGTAATAATTATGTATTTTTTCCTCCAGGTAGTAAGCCCTCAACAAATATTTTTTCAGAGCACATTGCATTTATTGAATGTCTTCAGCATGGCTGGTTACCTTGCAAGACTCACATACCCATTAGCTTTATTTTCAGTGGAAATGCACAATAAATTGTTAAAGCTTTAATTTAAGATTGTGCTGTTAGCTCTTAATTTTTGTTTTATATTTAATCCATGATTATTTGTTTCTTGTGCTATTTTATACCTAAATATGAGGATTTGTGGCTGTTTCTAAATATTTACTATACATGGCCTTTTACACCAAGGGGTGTGCGATTTGGGCAAATGACATAACCTTTCCAAGTATCACTTTTCTCACCTGTAACACAAGGATAATACTTGTACTCTTATAATGAGATTATCATAGAAACTAAATGAGATAACGCAGATAAAATTCTTGGCAATGGGCCTGGTCTCAGAAAGCCTTCAATAATTCATTGTCATCTTGTGATGATAGTAGTAATAAATTCTTGTTGTTGCACATCTGCCCTCCTGTAGTTTACATTTCTGCAGGGCAAGGATGTGCTTTGTTCATCTCTGCATTGCTTCCTAACATAGGGCCTACCATGGATATGGTACTCAACAAATAATAATTGAATTGAATGAGGTAGGCATATAGGTTTTGTTTTTTGTCTTTTAATGAGAAAGTTGTTTTCCAAATGCCTAAACTTAAGCTTAGAGAGGTTACCTTTAACAGGTTTTAAGTGGCTGCTATAAATCAGTCACATAGATTATATCGTTTAATCTTCAGGAAACTGTTATGAAAGGTTCAAATGGTGTCCTGGGATTCAAACCCACATCTTTGAATCCCAAGGCCATATTCCTTTCCAAAAGATACAAGAATTCTTACTGGGTCAGTTACTAATATATGATCATTATAACATTTGGGAGAATAACTTTATGAATTATAAAGTGAATTGATTATTTAAGTTTTATTTATTTGTTAACTCTCCAAGAAGACTGTACATGAAAACATTATATTGTTCTTAGTATCCAAGCTTTTTGAATTCTAGAGGAAAAAGGACAATAGGTAACTGAATGTGAATATGACAAAATGAACAAATAAGAAAAGGAGAGTCTGAACAGATACAGAAAGGGTAGGATAAGTGAGTGCTTTACAAATGAAAGCAGATGTATGAAATTACAAGCTGTCAGATCAGCAACGGAAATGAAGATGATAAAGTGGTTCCTTACATAGATTATAATTATTCATTTTGCCCAGTCCTGTCTCCTTTCCCCACAATGTTCATGGGCAGAGGGAGGGATGGGAAGCTCTAGCAAGAAATGCTGTTTCCAACAGAAGGGGGAGGGATCTAAGAATCAATGGTATTTCTGATCACAAACATTTATTTTATGATCTGTGTTGTTTCTGTTGAATCACAGTTTTCCTATGGAATCTTTTTCAACTAACTACTTGATTAATAAAAGAGGTTTGGTTGCAGCCACAGGAAGTTGAAACTAAAGTTTCTTCACAGTGGTGTAGAGGAAGTCCATGTGGCTCACAAAAACAAACATCCATATTGGGCCCGACTGTGCCAGTGTGGCTGGTGGATGACCAAGAAATGAGGTAGTTTACATAGACCTGCCTGAAAGACGTGTTTAATAATTGTGCCTATAAATTAGGTTGATTTGAAAAAATAATTAAATGACAATCTAAGGCACACAGACTTATCTATGAAGATTTTGACATTTTTCCTCCAAGAAATACTGCTTAGATATTTTCCCTAAATTTTTTGTTACCTTTAGGAAAACAAATAATTGGAAGAAAATACATTTTTAAATTTTTTGAATTTTTTAATATGTATAATAATAAAGGGGCAATATGCTAATTAGACTGGGAGACCTTCCAGGAGACCGGCTGGGGAGGGCAGTTGGGAGCAATCAGGCCAGCAAAGGGGAGCAGTTGAGGGCGAGAAGGCCAGTCGTGAGGCAGTTAGGGGCAAGAAGACTGGCAGGCAGTAGTTAGGGGTGATTAGGCAGGTGGGTAGGTGAGTGGTTAGGAGGAGCCAGTGATCCCAGACTGCCAGCTTAGGCCTAATCCCCATGGGTCCCAGATTGGAAAGGGTGCAGGCATGAATTTCTTGCACCAGGCCATTAAGTGTGTATATATAAAAAGGAATATATGTAGCATATAAGTTATGAAGCATAAAATCACAATAAGTATTATTTTGTGAAAATTTTAAACTGGTTCTTTCCCATTCATGATATTTTTGTAACTTCTAAGCAGCAAAACTGGAGATATTTAAACACAGCCATGTAAATGGCAGTAAATATGCATGCTTCAAGAGATTATTTATATTGCAAACACACACACATATTTGTGCTTGAGGTTTTTCCTTCCAACACCTCCCAAGGCTACGTGCTAGTTCATTAGATTGCAGTTAACAGTACAGCGTGTTGCTTCAGAAGCCATTGGATAAAGGTCCCTTCTCCCCATTTCTGTTTACCAAAGTGGTTATTGGTTTACTTTCTTTGACTCTTGTGTTGTTATATTTTTACTCAATAATGCAAACATCTGAAGAAATATTGCTTCTGAATTATTTTTTCCTTCTTCTTTAGTGATCTCTAGTAACTACCAGACCTGTCTCGGCCTTCTGATGCATTACCCAGTGATTAGAGATGTGCACTCACTGATCCTTAAGGCTCTGTTCCTTCGAGATCCAAAGGTAAGATTCCCAAGTAGGATATACACAATTTCTAGAAAAATTGGAATCTGTATGATGCCAAGAATTCCTCATGTGGAATTTATCTAATGGCAGATGAATTGTCTAATGAAAGAATTTTCCTAGAATTATAGGCCAAAGCTCATATACCTCATTGCCTAGCAACTGAGCAGAAAATTAAATGGAGCACACATCTCTTTTCCCTTAAGAGGTTGTCCTGCCCTCCTCAGAATGCAAGAAAGTAGATGAGCATTGCTTCTCTTTATCACCGCCTTCATTATCATTAGAACCCTTCAGAGGGTCAGCCAATCCAAGCAAAACATCAGAGGCCACGTGAAGACCAGGACATCAGAGCTATGAAAAAGGACCAGTTCTATAGCAGTTTGTGACATCATGAAATAATAAATTATTTCATATTATGAATAAGTATTTCTTATTTGTGGGTGAAGAGTAACCTAATAAAATAGACTTTAACAGACTATAATGCTGATTTCTCCAGTTGAACTTTAAAACAAGTCACCAAAATTGTCTTTACACTTTGGAGAAAAAGTGTGCTCTTTTACAACTAATGTTATATTTCTTGAAAATAAGAACATTTAATGATCTAAAAAAATCTGTGAATTTTTGATGCGTTTGAGCCAAACAAAAATATTGGATGAAATGTAAGAGAGAAAGCTTCAAACAGGAATAGGAGAATGCCAGACGTTGGGTGGTATTCCCAGCCTTTGGCTCTTTGGCAGAATTACCAACAGTCTTGTTGGCAGTTGTCGAGCTGTCTTTGAGTCAGTCTGTCTGTGGATCCATTGCCAAAGCTCTGTCTGATCAACTTGGGCCTCCATGTTCAACATACATTTTGACTCAAAGGGATTTCTGCCCTTTCTTTGGTTGTAGACTTCAATATTTGAGTATATTCTCTATTTATTCATTGGTTAATTTAAAACAATTTATTTCCTTGTACCTATATCCATTTTCTGCAGAAATACATAATTTTATCATGTCCCTTATACAAAATTTCATTAAGTATCAGAAATATGATGTGTTGTTTCTCTGATACATAAGAGAGCATAGTCTATGAAAATCAAAAGTCCCATATTTTATATTTTTACATATATGTGTTATATGTAAGTTGTGTAAGTATGTTTTTTATAAAAAATAACCAAGATTACAAAATATCTATAAAAAATAATGAGGTTTCTGGTTAATAAGTTTTGCTCTACAAACAAGGTAAATTCTATCTGCTCGGCATTAGGAATTCTTAGAGTTATACAGAGTGAGGAAAGTTCAAAAATAACTATTTGAATTATCTACTTATGTAATTTGCTTGGTTTAATTGAAAGTAGAAATGAATATGTTACCTAAATCTATTGATCTTGATCATTTTTCCCTAGCTAATTATGGTTGTCCTTAATATGAATCATTCACTCTTCTAATTGCAGAATTGTGTGTAATAAATATGTCAATGTTATTAGTGTAATCTATGATTTTAATAGAGTACTTTTATCTCAGTAATGTAGTATACCTAATATACAACTATAATGAAGCCATTCTTAAGGATTAACAAATATAATTCCTAAGATTTAAGAGGAAAAAATAATTGATAGCATAAGTATCTAAAAAAGGTTATCTCTACTTTTACATTTAGGATCTTACCAAGTAAAAACACGATTAAGATAATGGTCCAAAATGTAGGATCTTAAACAGATATCCTGAGACATAACAAATTGGACAGGAATTGGTCTTCTCTTTTATGGTTGAAATCAATTGTGTCTAATGACCCACCCAACCAGAGCATCCTTTGTCCATAAGAACTGACTTCTGATGTTCTAACAGGATTTAGTCCAGTGCTACAAAGATACAATAAAAAGGAAGTTGGTATATATCACAGAAATTCACAAGTGATTTCAGAGTTTAGAGTATAGTTAATGTCTTATAAAGTCATAAAGGAAGCCATTTATAAATGCTGAAGGGGAGGAGGAGGGAATAGAGGGCAAGATGATGCTCCTACCCCACCCATATCCTATAAAAATCTGAACACCAGAGAACTTTGAATGTTTTCTATTAGCAACAATGAAACACTTGGATCATTTCTGATACAGGTTGATCAGAGTAAGTATATAAACACACAAAATCTCTATGAGTAGAAAGATGAGATTTGAGTCATGAAAGTACGCTTTTCCTATCCCAGCCTCACATTACTGTAGTGTTGAGTGCTGCTGATAGACTCAATCATATAAAAATAAACAAGCAACTCTGAGTTTAGGGGTTCATTATCAGCCTCAGAAAAGCCCTTGGTCATGCTGCTTCCCCTGAATCCCAGTGGAGATGCTGAGTTGAGGACAGGCTCTGCAAGGAGAGCTTGAGACGCTGAGCTTTAGCTGTTATATATCAGCTGTGATGCCATCTTTACAGTGAAAAAGATTTCTTATTTGAAGAGACATTTGGAAATAATGGGCCTGTAACCTTAATAATAGGGCCAGGTTCTTTCACAGTTCCAAGCACTCTGATGAGCTCAATTTGGTCCTCACAGCTTGTAGGCAAAGCAGGTTCTCTTCTCTTTTCAGTGCAGAGAAGTTAAGGTTAGGTGGCTTTCCCAAGGCTGAAAAAACTTGTAATTTCCAAGCTAGCTAGAGTGGCTCCATGACCTTGCATCTACTCATCTTCTCCTGAGATTCCTGTATCCATCTGCCTTCTCCAGAAAGCCATTCTCGGGCTCAGATAGGACATGAGTCCTCACAACACCTTGTATTGTAGCCATTTGCTTATTAACTCTTTTTCAATTATTTCTCCTTATGATGTTATTCTTTTTATTTTAGTTTTAGTTTTGTGTTCTGCACTACTTGGTGTTAAGAAAATAAGGGTAGAATTGAATTCTGACTCAAATGCTAAGCCTCTTCCAATATTGACTCTAATCTGGGTGTATCCCATTCACCTAGCATTTTTCTGGAACCCATATCTACATTCCACAGAAGTTGTAGCCAATTATATATTTGTCAGCTTCCATTTTTATCAAGATGGTGAGCTAACCCTACAACTTGAACTTAAAGAACATCTGGTTCCTTAATTTACTGTGTCAGAATTATTTGAAACCTTGTTACCACTTTTTTATGGAATAAAAAATACATAATAAAGAATGTAGTTAACCTACTTTATGTATACTGTCAAATTTTGGAACTGTAGAAAACCTAGCGAGTCTAATCCAGCCCCTCCTTCTGCAGATGAACAGAGAGGATCAAGGTGAGTTTAAAAACTTATTCAAGATCACACAGCTCAATGGCAGAGTCAACAATTGAACGCAGGTCTTCTGTCCACCTTTCCAAACAAGAGCTATAGCTTTATTAGTTTTAAAAATAGTTGAATCCTAGTTGCTGCTATTGCTCACCCAATTCTTCATTTGTATTAGACATCTACTTATATCTGTAATAAATGAAACTGGCAGGTATGTATGTGGCTCAAGAACCATATGAAAAAATTTTAAATATATACTATATGTAGAGACTAGATGTCAGATATCTGTTGCATCCTATACTCTATTCACCATAAATATGATTTCTGTACGTACTTAGATCTATACCACAATTCTAATTCTTATTTCTTTGTCTTTATTATATTAGAACCACTGAACAGATTTCCAAAAGCAATCCACTGAATAAGTAGAAGAATAGAAGGAGGACAGTCTGAAAAAATATGAAGTGATTAAAAAACATTGTTCGAACTAGTTGTTCAAATTCAAAAAAATTTTAAAACCCAATTAGAAACAAAAGTCATAGAAAATGTGAACATATTGTGTTCCTTAAATAACCAGATGTTCTTTCCTTCCTGAAGGCAGTAAGGGCTAGGAATAAAGGTTTAAAACTATTGTTTTAAGTTAACTGTGAATTTTGCAAATCTGTTTTTACCCTTTAGCAAATAAAATTCTAATACGGAAACATAAGCAGAGTAATTTTCATTGTTTGGTGCTCTCCAATTTGTGTTATGTGCTGAAGTGTTAACCTTATCACAAAGACTTATTACAAATGAAATACAGTACATGAATTAACATTTTAGATTTTGCAGTAAGAATTTGACAGATACCATTTGTTTTGAAGACTAGAATGTTCCCCCAAGAAATTTCTGGTAAGGTTGCAGGCAATTCTTTTATCTGTAACTGTTATTGTTTATGGAAGAAAATGACTAGAAATAAGACAATTTAATTTCAGAGTCATTCTTGTACACAGAACTACACTAAGAAAATAGTTTGTATAATGTTCTTATGCTTGGCCAATTCTGCTTTGGCTTTTGTTTGGAGTTATATTAAATATTGCCTTTTGAAAGTGTAAAAAGTCTGAATAGTCAGATTTCAGATTATATGTAGATTTCAGAATATATGTAACTTTTACTCTTTTAATTCTAAAAAAAAAAAATTGCACTTTTTAAAAGTCACATGGTAAAATGTCATACATCAAAATTGAAAAGTAGTGAATGGACTCAAGCCTACTACCAGGCAGGTGACAGTAGTAGAAAAAGCTCTGTGCCAATAATGCCATTGTACTTTTCTCTTCCCTGAGCAGTAAGGAACTAAGAACCACGCAGACAGACTTTAAGGAAGATGCACAGTGCTTATTTGTTTACTTCTGTGATGTTCCCATGGGAGGTTCTATTCACATTTTTTAATATGGTTATAATCTGACTTTCTGTTACACAAAGAAGGTGTTAGTTCTGTCTTCTTCATACTTTTTTTTTTCCCTAAAAAGCTGGAACATTTATCTGAAAACTACTATTCTTTAAGAATCTTTGTTTTGTGTTTTCCTTGTTAGTGACAGAAAAGGGTGTTTTTTTTGCTTGTATCTGAGGTATATGAGTGTATGTCATTCTCTTTTTCTTCAATTTAGCTATAGAAGAGACTGGAATTCATGGTACATTCTGTTCTGATTAACAATAAGCAAAATGAAATCTACAAACCAATCCCTTGCTTTTTATCTGATATTTTATATGTAAAAGCAATCTAGATTCTTATGGAGAAGTATTTATTTTAAATAGATTACTTAAGTTTATAGAGCTCTTATTCGATGTGGGTGTGTTTAGAAAGGCATGTGAAGCCCCAAATATTAAAGTATTAAAGTATTACACTCCAGTGCAGTGAAATGTATGCCATCTGTCCTTGAGGTCAAAAATGAAGTGGCTGCCTGTTTCACAGTGACTGCCTTTTCTACCCCCAGAGAAATCCTTTAACCTTGACTGCCTTGACTCAGGTTCATTAATTATTTTTTTAAAAGGGATAGGTGGCTAGTAAGGCCTTAATTAGCCTGTAATCTCTAAAAGTAGTTTGTAGCTCTACATTCTGCGAGAACCTAGCTGTTCACTTACGTCCTTATTATGTATGAGGTAGTAGCGTGTTTGAAAAGAAGAGACACTACTTTGAGTAGTTTCTGGTCATCTTACTTTGATTAAAAGTTATAACTCACAGGTTATGACAAAAGATTGTAATTTAAAACCGATGAAAGAGAACAAAAGCTTAATTATTTTTAATATAAGTCATGCCCACAAATATTTTAATTGCTCCTTAAGTATATTAGTTCAGTTACTTCAGTATTGCTAATTAAAAAGTTTAAATATATTGATTTCATAAGAATAAAAATCAATATATTCAAGCAGTAAACTTAATCATAATCAATTTACCATAATCAATTAACTTTTATTTAAATACTTTAGACAAGAAATTACATCTGTTCCAAAAAACACAAAAGCAAAACAAAACCACCAAATGTTTTCTTGTAGAGAATGTTTAAGTATACTTCATCCCATCCAAGTAACGTTATGATTGGCATTTGGGGAAATGTAAGCTAGGTTTCCATGCTGCAAGGTGGGGGCTGGGCCACTCAGATGAACCTGGAGCCCCTGCCTGGGTGAGGCTGACCCAACTGTGCAGGAGGCCGCTTGGCTCTGTGAGGGGGCTTCTGCTCTAGCATTTGATGTGTAAGGTCCTCAAATGCCACTAGGGACATTGCTTAGGTGTCTTCATATGATTTGAACTAGTTCTTTATTTATTTAGTTGTTTTTCCTGTTTTGAAGAGGAACTTTATAATTTCATTTCTCCGCATTGTTTCTCTCTCCAAAATGCTATTCTTATTCATTCAGCCAAATTCACTGGGCTCCCGCCATGTATCCACAGCATCTAAAATTTCTCAGAAGTCTTGGTTGAAACCTGTAAAAGGAGGATGAGCAGGATTTGTAGCAAGAGAGAGGAATATCCCCTTGGCTAATTTCCTCATCTCCTTTAAGTCTTCTATCTCAGTGAGCACCCCTGTCACTCTGCTGACTACCCTGCCCCCACCCTCCACTGCCCAAGCACTCCTGATCCCTTACCTTGCTCTACTTTTTTCCCCATAGCAACTACCACCTTCTATCATAGTAGACTAGAGGCCTGGTGTATGAAAATTCATGCACTGGAGGTGGGGTCCCTCAGCCCGGCCTGCCCCCTCTCACAGTCCAGGAGCCCTCAGGGGTGGGAGGCGACCTAGCAATTAGAGGAAGGCAACGTCCCATCACACCACTGCTGCTGCCACTGCTGGCAGCACAAGCCTCGGCCAGCCCCAGTTACCTGAGCCTCGTGTGGCCCTGGGTGACTGGGCAGCCACCATTTGAGGCTTGCCTGTGCCTCTGGCTGGCCCTGGAGGATTAGGGGGTAGGGGGGACTG
Organism: Lasiurus borealis; assembly: GCA_004026805.1. Taxonomy (NCBI): domain Eukaryota; kingdom Metazoa; phylum Chordata; class Mammalia; order Chiroptera; family Vespertilionidae; genus Lasiurus; species Lasiurus borealis. The sequence continues at coordinate 18,837 of PVJN01024757.1, forward strand.
GGCGCCGCCATATTTGAGGACATGACAGTTAATTAGCATATTCCCTCCTTATTGGCTGTGGGCACCACCATCTTTGTGATGGTATGAGGGTCAATTAGCATATTCTCTCTTTATTAGATAGGATAATTTATTTAAGCATATTATTTTTTATTTCATCTTTCCCTGCCAATATATCAACTCTATAAAGGCAGTGCTTTTATTTTTTTTTTCAATTACAGTTGACATTCAATATTATTTTATATTAGTTTCATGTGTACAGCATAATGGTTAGACATTTAATTTTTAAGAGGTTCCAGTGAAGAAAGCAATGCTTTTAGTATCTATACTAATAAAAGCGTAATATTGCCAATTAGACCAGGAGACCTCTGGACATCCTTCCGGACAAAGCCATGAGGAGAGGCAGTTGTGGGTGATCAGGCTGGCAGGGGGGCCAGTTGGAGGCGAGCAGACCAGAATAGGGGGACGTTAAATACGAGCAGGCTGGCAGGGGGGTGAGCAGGCTGGCAAGGGGGGGCAGTTGGGGGCAAGCATGCCGGCAGGCCGAGTGGTTAAGGGCGATCAGTCAGACAGGCAGGTGAGTGTTTAGGAGCCAGTATCCCGGATTGCAAGAGGGATGTCTGACTGCCTATTTAGGACCAATCCCTGTCAGTTTGGGCCTAAACTCAAAGTCGGATATCCCCCAAGGGGTTCAAGATTGGAGAAGGTGCAGGCAGGACTGAGGGACTCCCTCCCCCCCACTGTGTACCAATTTCATGCACCGGGCCACTAGTGTTTTATATTACCCAAGTTCCTACAATAATGAAAGAAGGAAGGGATGGGAGGGAGGGAGGGAGAGAAGGAGGGAAGGAGGGAGAGAGGGAGGGGAAAAGTGACTAGTTACTTTAACTGAACCCTCATTTTCTCTGCCAGAGGAGAAATTAACCTGTATTACAATTTAGTTCAATGAGTGCCTATTGCAGGTACTAGTGATAACGTGGATTAGGGAGCTGGATCCCTCTTCACAGTGCGTGCAATGCAGTGCAGTAGGTCTGAACGGTGGTGTGCCAAAGAAGCCCCTGAAGGAGCTCGTTACAAATGCAGACTCCCAGACTGTCTCATGTAACTAGTTCTGTGATAGGACCCAGAACTCGGTAAACCGGTGGGCCATGGACAACACTTTAGAAAACAGACACTGGGCTGAGAAAAAGTACTGCACAAACTGAAAGGTAAATACCTGAAAACAGAAGCCTGGTTCAAAACTGGTGATTTCTAAAATAGAATGTGTGGAATGTGTGCATACACAGTGACTTCACAGAGATAATGCAATGCACTGGAAGAAAATAATGAAACTTCCTAAGAAAAAGAGAGAGGGAGAAAGAGAGAGAAAGAGAAACTGAGCTTTACCTTTTAATGTGCATATTAACACTGGTGCCTTCACATGGCCCATGTGTCAGCCGGTCTAAGGTCTCCTAAAGAAAGAGGAGACTTCCCCATACAAAAGCATTGATAGTAGCCCTTTGCGTCCACCACCTGGTGCCTCATTGACATTTCTCTATGCCCAGTGAAGTAGACTTATGGCTTGTATTATTATATTATCTTAAATGTTGGCATGTTTACCATACCAAAGAGATGCCAGGAGCTGTGAACATCTATTGTGGGTTCACTAGATATTGGTGCTAATGTGCTGAAAAGAGTTGCTAAATATAATTTTGTTTTAAAAAAATAAATATATTTCAAATTTGCTTGCCTCTGTTTTGAGGACAAGTTGCTGCTGATAATACAGTACCATACAAATATTGCTGAAAAAAATAAGCACTTAATTTGTCCCTTTAGGCTAATGGTAACATTTTAATAATGAGAGAAAATAGGAGCTTTTTGAAAGAAATTCATGCTATGGAAAGAACATTTTTAAATTGAATAGTTGGAAATGTTTCATCCATTTGTGATGTTCTTGCCAAAGACAATTTAAGGGTTTCACTTATTTAAAACTTTCAAAGTACACTAAAAAATTATAGAAACAAAATTGTCTAACTTGGTTACTCATCTTCCAAATGAAGAAATAAAGTCAGGTTTGAGCCCATTTTTTAAAATATAGAAATGTAACATCTTCCAATTAAATTTTAAGAACAACCATATGATGATTAATTTTATGTGTCAACTATCTGGACTAAAGGATACGCAGAGAGCTGGTGAAACATTATTTCTGAGTGTGTCTGTGAGGTTGTGTCCTCAAGGGGTTAGCATGTGAATCAGTAGACTAAGTCAAAGAAGATTGGTCCTCACTAATGTGGGCAGGCACCGTCAACATATATTAGGAAGCACAAAAAACATTATAAGTAAATTATTATAAAAATTAACTTGAATATAGCTTGTTTCATCCCTCTAATGAACATAATATTTATTGCTTTTTATGTAACTATATAAACAGATAGTGTGAAGGTTCTAGGTATCATTAATCATTAAATAGTACAGTCTAGAAAAAGAAATCACACTTTTATAGCTAATGAGAGCTCTAAGAACAGCAAAATGAGTAAGTTCATTCTTTCCTCTCTATGCTGCCCTGCTTCTCTTCATAACCCTCTCCCCAGAACGCAAACATAATTCAAAACTACTCCTCATTCAAATTGCTATTCCATGTCACTTCCTCTGGGAAATCCTCCCTGATGAAATACAATGACCCTATTATGCACTTTCATAGCGTCTCTTTTCCTAAGCATTCAGCTCAGAGCAGTCTGACATAGATGTGATTATTTGGTTGTCTCATCCTCAAGAATAAGCTTCTTAGGGTAGGATAAAGACTCTTGTATCAACATTGTACCATTGGTACCTAACACAGTGCCTGACACACAGGAAATATTTGGATGAAAGGATTCATAGGAAGGAAGGAGGGAGGGATGGAAGGAGGGAGGTAAGCAGAAGGAAGTTTCTTTCCATATCATCTTCACCCCAGTTCTGTGCTCTCCCTCTGCTTGGATTGCTCTTTCTGCCCCTCTCTTCCTACTGTCATCTTCACAACCGTCCTTCCCATCCAACTTAAATAGCACCGATTGGCTTTAAAATGGCATCCAGCTTCTCTCAGTTTCCCAGTAAAACTCCTATGAAGAGCCAGCCAAACAGAAACAGTATCACAGCACAAAAACAGAACAAAATAAGTTCAGACAACATACTGCCTACAAGGAGTTCAACTCAATTAAGAAACGTTAATTACATTGCCTGTGTTTACTTTCTAAAGCAGGGTGCCATCCACATCCACTTAACCAGCTGCTCCTTTGTGAGATAACCCACCAAGCAGAGTGGTCAGATAGTCACGGTCAGCCCCTTCTGCTCTCTGCTCGCTGATTTCCCTGCTGGAACAGGCTGCTCGTGTCACCGCTCACCGCTCCTCTTTCCATTTTCATTACCTGAATTGTGACCACCATCGTATCTGACCACAATAGTCTGGATGCAGGACTTAGGATTCTGTTTGCTCAGAAAAACTCTGAGAGCAGTATGAGATCGCACAGTGCCAGTTAGCCTTTTTGGAGCGTCTCTGAAATGGGCATAATGGTAGCCTATTTGGCTTAGGCCCGTCTCCGATCAAGGAAGGGACTGCATGGGCATGTAAGAAATGCCTTCTCTCTGAGCCTCCCATTTGCCATGGATATCTGCAGATCAAATTAGTTTCACTCTACTTCTCTGCAGCTGCTCTTCAAGAGACAGATTCTGGTGAGCTCTTCGGTTTATCACGTTCACAGACAATCACTGAACACACACCCTGTGCCAGACACTTTGCTAGAGACCGAGAGGTTACACCGATCTGGACAGGGCTCTGCCCTCAGTGAGCTTCCTCTCTGTGTACAAAACAGACGTGTATACAACTGACCACAATGTAAGGCCAGAGGGAAAAGGCAGACTTCTGTTAAAATGAGCATGTTGTCAGAGTAGCGGTAATGGAGTAACTAGAAATTCACAAAAGGCTTCACATCAAAGGTATTATTTGAACTAAGAATGAGAAGCATTTGGGTCAGCAGAGAACAGTGAGTAAACACCTGTAACATGAGTGAACAGCTTACCCAAAGCCTGGAGATACATCCATAGGTAGCAGTGGAATCACTTAGTCATATTGTAACTCTACGTTCAACATGGAAGGAACGGTCAAACTGTTCTGCAAAGTGCACCATTTTACATTCCCAGCAGCAATGTATGAGGACTCAAATTTCTCCACGTTTTTGCCAACACTTGTATTTGTCATTTTTATTGTAGCAATTCTAATGGATATGCAATGGTATCTCATTGTGGTTTGGATTTGGATTTCCCTGATGACTTAATTATGAACATCTTTCATGTGCTTATGGACTATTTATACATATTCTTTGGAGAAATGCCTCTTCAGATCCTATGCCCATTTTTAACTGAGTTATTTGCCATTTTATTATTGTGTTTTAAAATTGTTTTTTTACATTTCTGAATACAAAACTTATCTGAAACATGATTTGCAAATATTTTCAATCCTGTGTATATCATCTTTTCACTTTCTTAACCATATACTTTGAAGCACAAAATGTTTTTAATTTCTATGAAATCTAACTAATCAATCTCCTCTTTAATCACTTTTGCTGTCATATCTAAAAATTCATTGCTAATCCAAGATTACAAAGATTCACTCCTGTTTTCTTCTAGTAGTTTGATAACTGTAGCTCTTGCATTTAGGACTGTGATCCACTTTGAGTTAATTTTGTGTGTGGTATGAATTAAGGGCCCAAAGTCATATTTTTGCATGTAGATATCCAATTGTGTTTGTTGAAGAGACTGTCCTTTCCCCATTGAATTTTCTTGCCTGTTCGTCAAAAATTAATTAACCATAAATGTGAGGATTTATTTCTGGACTCTCAGTTCTATTCCGTTGATCTAATATCTGTCCTTAATGCTAGTACCACTCTGTCGTGATTACTATAGCTTTGTACTAAGTTTTGAAATCAGAATTATGAATTCATGAGCTTGGTTTACTTTTTCAAGAGAATCTGAGTCACTTGCCTTCCCATATGAATTTTAAGATTATTCTACATATTAATGTTTGCAAACTATTTTAAAAAAATTTTATAATTTACATAAAAATAATTATATTTTATATGCCTTTCTGTACATCACCTTTTTACCCCTTTCATTTAATGTCATCTCTCTCACGGGTGTTTTAAATAGTCACCACCAGGAAGTAAGTACTCTGCACTTCCATACAGACAAAGGAGGGAAAGTAATGACCTCCTAAGATTACTCTTAACACATTGCAGACAGATCCCGAGAATTCTCGCTTCATATTACACAGTGTTTTATATAGTATCATACTTCAAAAAGATATTAGCTTGTAAGAATACCTAATAACTTCAAAAGTCAATGGGTATTTAAATTTAAAGCATGCCTTTAACATTTATGTAAAACGTTTTTTGTGCTCATGTGTAGAAACTTATCTATCCACTGGGTAAAGCTAGCAATAAAAATACTGGTCCACAAAGTGTTAACCTAATTGTGATGATTACTTATCACCTTCTCATCCTCCTTTCTGAGTCACTACAAAGTATGCAGCCCCCTTTTTTCTCACTGCTTCAAAGTTCCAACCAGGGGGATCCTGGACCTCAACTGATTTGATTCTTTAAAAAAAAAAAAAAAAAAGACTTCTTAGAAGAGAGTTATTTTCTTGAAGCATTTCTGGCTGCAAACTAAGAAAGTTCAGCTACTTAGAAAAAGTGCTGAGTGGACAGCCCCACTTATTGGAGCGTCAACTTACAAATCTCGTTCAGCCCCGCATATGGGAGCGTCCCTCTACAATTCCGGTTGCCATCAGCTGCCTGACAGCAATGGAAACCCTCTCCAAGAAGTTAGAAGAGAAAAAAGTGGGCTCTCCAGAGGTAGACAGCTTACGTGCCTGTGATTGAGCATTCCCCATCATCCTCATCCTCATTGCCCACTTAGCCACACTTCTCATTCATTCAGATAAGGTACTGGGGGCTACCTAGGTCAAGCCTTAATGGGTGCTTCTGTTACCAGTATGGAAAGAAATCCAGCATCGGAGGGTCAAAGCCTGGCACAGTGGGTGCTCTTTAGGCATTTCCTCCTGGGTCCCTGTCAGTCCTGACTGGCCCCTGTCTACACTAGAGCAGTTGTTTTATATTTTGACTGTCACCCCTGTGCACTTTATAGAGCAAAGGGGCTAATAAACTAGTACAGTGGCACCTATAAAAGTCTACCTTCCCCAAAGAGGAAAGTTGTTATCCAAAACCACCTTTCAGGTTTCTTATGAAAGGTCCTCAGAAGGTCTGTGAATTTAGGGGAGGTAGCCCTAAAAACGTGGATGGGTAAAATTTACATCTTTATTTTCACTAAAACCTTACTAAATTTTAATATTTATAGCAAAGATGGATGAAAGCAGCAAACTGCAATATTACCAGCAGCAGCTGAAACATTTCCACTAATAGCAGTCACAGATATTTTATATCACATTAGAGTTGATGAAGACATCTTGAAATACCATTTTTATATTCATCACTACTGCTAAATTATAATAATGATTAGACCAGCCACTATATTTTAATAATCCTAAATAATAAAGAGATAATATGCAAATTGACCGTCACTCCAACATACAAGATGGCTTCCCCCAGGTGGACACAAGATGGCTGCCACAAGATGGCCAGCAGGGGATGGCAGTTGGGAGGGATCAGGCCTGTAAGGAAGGGCAGTTAGTGGTGACCGGGTCGGTAGAGGATGGCAGATGGGGGCAACCAGCCTGCAGGGGAGGGCACCCCCCACCACCACCTCATGCACGAACTTTGTGCACCAGGCCTCTAGTACATTAATAAAAAAAGCACATATCACCATTAGAAATTTGTTCAATATTTTAATCGCTCTATTTCAGTATAATTTGTTTTCTTTATAATCCAATGTATTTTATTTTGTGCATTTAAACACATTATTCTGAAAAGGAGGCCACTTTTCTTCACAGGACACAGAGTAGTCTGTGGCACAGAAAGATTAAGAACACCTAATGTAGATATGTATGAGCAGCATGCAATTCATGTGCCAGTTGTTAACACCAGATATTCAGGGGGCTTTGTTTTTAAGGCTGAGTTGTATCAAAAGTTACTGAGTAAAGCCCTGACCAGGTGCCTCAGTTGTTTGGAGCATCATCCCATCCACTGAAAGGTGACGGGTTTGATTCCCAGTCAGAGCACTTGGCCTAGTTGCAGGTTCCATCCCTGGTCAGAGTATGTGCATGAGGTAACCAATCAAATTTCTCTCTCACATTAATATTTCTTTCTCTGTCTCTCTAAAATCAATTTTTAAGAGTTATTGATCAAAAAGAAAAAATTTTACAGCACTACCTAAGCTTTAGAGAAATAAAACACCTAATATCAGTGTTCTTTTTAACAATAATATATGAAATCCAGAATTAAAAAATCAAGAAAGGCAGCATCCATCTACGTGGACCCTTCTCAGTGCACTCAAGAACATATAACTCTGATCTGTGTGTTATTTATGTTTGTTTTCTCATTTCTCTCTTCACTTAGATCTTTCCAAGTTCAGTACTGATACTTCATTGTTATGCTAAGAAAGCACCACACACACACAAAATAACACACAGTGTAAGTGTATGACCTTAGTAAGAGTGGATTTATATAATGCATGAATTTTTAATTCCAAAATGTTTTACTGGAATTACTCTGGAAATTGCATTGGAAGTGTGACCGTGCGTGGTTTCCTTTTACCAGGCCTCAGTGTGCAGCGGCTTAGTCTTTGTTGCCTTGGTAATTACAAATGCAGGTAATGAAAGGAAAGAAGATGGGGCTGAATTCTTCAAACCAAGGTCCTGGGTCCCATAGACTTATTTTTGGCGATTCAGATATCCTAAAACCATTTTTTTTTTCCAGTTGCTTCTATTTTGGTGACATTTTGTTTAAACTTATTTTTAACATTTCCAATGATGAAAATTTACAATATAACATATATCAAATTGGAGTATTTGGGAACAGTTTTTGCAGTCACCTCTTTCCTTTTCCCTTTACATTACTGGGGGTTGGGAACCAGCCCTAGGAAAAGACAAATGGGTTTCCTGGATTTCTATAAAGGAAGGCTTCCCCTTCCCATCTGCTGACATTCCAGGAAGGAAAAGGGTGAAGAGTTCAGTAGCGCTGAAAAAAGCGAACCAACTCTCTAAAAGGAGTATTAGTAACAAAGAAAATGTACTGCCCTAAATTACTTCCCATATACTGAGGGGCATGTTCATCTGGCACCCTCCTGCACGCTAAGTTCAATCATATAAATACATTAGGAAAAGGGAAAGAATTTTATTTCTCTGTTGGTGTCTATTTATTGTGTGAAGCTACAGTCGAGCATAATGCACAGGTGGTTTAAAATGCTTCTCTGCCATCTGAGATCTTGGCTTGCCAGGGTAGAGAGGGAGATGTCACTTCAGGGAATTGGGCTTATTCGGTATGTGAAATGAGGCTGGCGTGGCTTCAGAGGTTTTGTCTGGGTCTTTACCCAATTAACAATCTTTTGCTTTTTAAAAAAACTTCTTATAGACCTGTAAAATGTGTGTTTTTTTTAATCTGTACGTGCAAAAATCAAAATAACTTGAATTTTTCTGCCAATTGCTATATACCTCCTGTCAAAATGGGAATTATTACTATATTAACCGAAGGTCATTTTAAACCTGGTATTGAAATACAATTCTAATTTATAACCTTGCTACAGAGATTTTTTTTTTAGTGAAGATCTATGTTTACTTGATGAATGATTTGTATCCACATTTTGGATTTTGGAATGTTGTAAAAAAAAATGAAGAAGCGAGGTTTTAATTTTCCATATCTGATGTTTTCTGAGCTTTTTAAATACTAAATTTTGGCATTTAATTGATGGTATGGGTTGCTTAAAAAAAAGTGGTTGAGATAAGGAAGGTATGGATCAATATACTGTTATACATAAACATGTATAGTAAGTTTGTTCTCAATAACAAGTATAATATAAAAAGAAAATCAACTCAGATCAATGAGGGAAGAAATAAATGCAAGTCTAGGTTTGACAGCAATATCCACATAATACCATTTGTTGTATGTATATTTTAAAATGGGAGCTTTGTGCGCATTTAGGATTATAATGTCTGCCTTTTGATCCACTGTGTCCCTGTATCTAATTTTAATGAAGAGGGCAGTGTGTGGCAATAAGAAACAGCGATGGTGAGACCTTTGTGGACCCTCTAGCAATCAGTGAATATCAGATCACAAATTTCCCCAGCTTTAATTACAGGCAAAAGAAAAGACAAAATTAGCATTTTAATATAGAAATATCTTAGGCTTTAGGAGAATTATGATAAATCTAATGTTGCCTAGTGAACCAAAGAGGGGATATTACAACAAACTGTCTCCTTAGGAATATTTGTTTAAATAAAGGCAACAATACTTCATCCTTATCTTTTCTGGATAATTATCGCTATTTCCGGCTGTTCTTTGTTCCAGGTTTAAAATACCTTTCGTTTTTGGGTTGTTTTTTGTTGTTTTTTTTTTTTAAAGTAATTGGCAGTGTTTGTTTTCTATAAAACTATAAGACAGGAAATTTTTCGTTAGCTTGGCACTAACAAGGTAATTATTTTCGGGAGAGTTTTGCTCTCCCGCTCAGCGCGCTGGTGCCGCGGCATCTCTGCACTTGGATGCGTTCAGGTTATCTCGTTCCCGTTACAGCGTATTAAACCAACTCCTCTTCCATGGCGGAGGCCTGCCCACCTGTCTCCCCTAAAACACCTGCAGCATATGTTTGCATAACCCTGTAATGCTTTGCCTTTGGGGTCCTGAGAAATTCCCCCAGAGCTTTTTGCTTATAAACAGCTGAGCAATTCGTTTTTCTAATGATGGTTGCTTTTCCCCCAGCATTGAGGCAATAACATATTCACTAAAATAAGAGTCTCATTTTTCATCAGAGAGAAACGTTTGACGTGTTTTTACACTGCCGTTTCGCCTTCTGAGCCATATTTTTTTCCCCTTTCCTAATCTGGCATGCTAAAAATTAAGGGTTGGTAGCAAAATATTAGGGGAAAGAACACTGAGTAATTCTTCATTTGTCAAATATTTTCTTCCCTTCATGCCAGACATACACAATATTGTAAATCTAAATCAATATTTTCTATTAAGTGCTACAGGAACTGTATCATTTTAATTTAATGTAAGAATCGTGACCAATAAACTATAAAAATGATAATAATTTGGACATATTGCAGAAAATCACTTTAATTATTGTAATCACATGAGCTGGCAAGCAAATGTGCAATAATGGCATAGTATGGTTTTACAATTCCTTAAAAATTTATAAATGTATATACTCAGAAATAAGACAGCTTTTCTTCCATATGAGACCCAGCGTGCATGATATATTTTCCTATGTGTTTTTGCTTTTTAAATGTATTGTTTGGAAGACTCTATCCTAAATTTAAGGATGATTATCAGAGGTATGAAACATCACTTTCTCTTCCTAACTGTTATAGTTTTTAAGTTATTAAACTGTAAAAAATCTGCTCTCAAAATAAAGGTCTGTCTGTCAGTGCTTGGCGGTATCAGAAGATAATCATAGCTTCCTTCTCATTCACTTGCATCCAGTGCCCAGCACTGTGCGTTTATTGTCTCATTTCATCCTTACACAGTTTTGCATATGAGGAAACTGGAGATGGGAGAGTAACTGACTCCTCTCAGTGGCTCAGCAGCTAGTAGTGGGTGGAGCAGGGATCTGAGCAGGAGGCTCACAGACTCCTGATCCCCTGCCGCCCCCACAAGGCATCCTGGGCCTTTAAAGCAGATGGGAGAGCTCCGTTTACCTGGTCTCTTTGTTTAACATATAACTTTAACTCTCCTCTAACTCCTACTGGCACGTTCGTAAATCAGAACAGGGATAACTGGAACTGCTTTTCTTTGGCTCTTTTCTGTTCTACCTATGTGTGTGTATAGCCAGTCCTTTGAACGGGTCCATGCTGTTAAAAACAGAATGAATACTTTAACTTCCTTCTGGAGTCCCCTATGACGATTCAAAAGGAGGCAGTCATCTATAAGGCAGGGCTAGGAGTCAGGGGATCAATCTGGAAAATCTTGTTTGTAATGCCCTTTGTTGGATGTGTTTGATTTCACCAGGCTTAGAATAAGGAAAATTGCATTTACCGTCTTGTAGTTAATTGTACTACTTGTAGAATCGCGTACTTAGTGTGGGTTAGCATTCTAAATATTTGCACACTACTACAACAAACTGAGTTTGAGCTTTAAAATACTGAAATAGAACCAAAGGGGAGGGAGGGGCCTGGCAAGGGGAGGGGGGTTATGTGCTCTCTGCAGACTTCCAGTGCAGAGTAGACTAGAGAGGAGTTATCCACCATCGCAAGTCACACCCAGCAAGGGACAGAGTGTGTGTTTTACCTGAAATGTCAGTAAGGAGCAAGCTTACTATCCTAGTATAGACTAGAAGTGATGAATGTTAACTGTACCAGCAAGATTAGATAGCTGTCCATTATTTTTATCCCTTACATTGAATGCTGTCATTTCAGTGCTACTTGAAAACTGATTTTGCGATCCTGCCAAATTAACAAAAGTGTTTTAGAAATTCAGAAGTATAGCATGAGCTTTCTTTTGTTTTGTTTTTTCCAATATAGTTCCCTGTAGGACACTTCTTTCAAGCACTCTCGATAAGTCATTTTGTCCACAAAGCTTTAAGATGCTTCCCCAAAATGCAGCCTGTCTATGCCACGGGTGGAAATTACAGCATTCTTCTTATATTACCATAAAATGAAATGCTGAATACACAGCTACCGGGAGAGCTCCTCCACCAGCTTGTTAACAGAGAAGAATGGAAGGGTACTTGGGAAGTTAACCAGCTGCAATCTTGTAGATTCATTTCCAGTCCATCTGGGTTGATCTAGGAAAGGCATGGTGAGCCAAGGTAG